>JADRCH010000121.1:2336916-2379918 GCA_019843965.1 Rhynchomys soricoides
GTGTGTGTGTGTGTGTGTGTGTGTGTGTGTGTGTGTGTGTGTGTGTGGAAGGAGACTGTGCATGTGTTTCCTTTTTATTCCCCTTCTCTGCGATTATGACCTCATTTTCCCCTTTCCTGTATTTCTTTTCTTTCAGTGTTAGGGTGTTCTAACTCTTCTCTTAGCCTCCATTTCCCACTTTATTCCCTACCCTTCCCCCACGCTTTTCTCATCAATGGAACAGAGCGAAACTAGAGACCATCAGGATAAACTACAGGTAGTATACAAGTATATAAAGATTGGATTGAATGATAGGAATTTACTGAAATAATCAATGGGAAATTTTTAAAGTTCTTAGAATCAAATGAACATGGAAAATATATCAGAATTATATATGGAAATATATCATGGGGCTGAGGCAAAAGGAGTGTGAACCCAGAGCAAATCTGGCTACATAATGACTTTGGGGCCAGCCTGAACTACACAATTAAATAATGACTCAAAAATAAAAGGTAAAAAAAATACTAATGTTTCAAAGGAAAACACTGAAACCAATAACACTGAAATTCAGAAGCTCATTAAGGATTATACTCAAGAGGAAATGAATAAACTTCTAATTACATATGAATGACCAAAATTACACCAAGAAGCTATGAAAACTTAAATAAATGATAATACATAATGAGACTGATGGTAATAAAGTTTTCCTAACACAAAAAGCCCAAACTAGGTGGATTCATTGACAAACTTTCACATATATATATTAATCAGCACTGATGTACCTTACATTACTACATAACATAGGAAGGGGAGTACTTCTGGACTCACTCTGTGAAACCAGAATTACTCTGTTATTAAAACCAGATTAAGGCATAATTAATAAAGAATTCTGCAGAGCAGTATCTTTGATGAACACAGACACAAAAATCCTCAATAAAATACTTGAAACTTTAATTCAACAGTGCATGAAGATAATATGTCATCATCAAAATAATATAAGAATGGCTCAACATGTACAAATAAATAAATGCAATGAATCACTTAAGTACAGCAAAGGGGATGCTAAGTATGGTGGTGCATACCTTTAATCCCAGCAAATAGGAGGCAGAGACAAGTGGGTCTCTTTGAGTAGAGATCATTCTGGTCTACAAATCAAATCCTAAGCCAGCCAGAGATACAAAATAAGACCATGTCTCGAAAAGAAAGAAGAAATGAAAGAGAAGAAGGAAGGAGGAGGAGGAGGAGGAGGAGGAGGAGGAGGAGGAGGAGGAGAAGGAGGAAGAAGAAGAAGAAGAAGAAGAAGAAGAAGAAGAAGAAGAAGAAGAAGAAGAAGAAGAAGAAGAAGAAGAAAAAGAAGAAAAAGAAGAAAAGGAAAAATCTTACAGCCAAACAACCAAGAGGGAAAATGTTGCATGATCATCTCAATAAATGTAGAAAGATACATTTTGACAAAATCCAACATCTCTTCATGATAAAAACCCTGGATAAAGCATTATGAAACATTCTTCATAATAATAAAGACTACATACAACAAACCCACCACCATTATCACAGAATGGGGGAAAAGTGGAATTTCTTCTCTCAAATCAGAAATGAAAAAAGGGTCCTCTAATCTCACCACTATGGACCTGAGTTACTCAAGCAACAAGACAAGGAATGGCCATTGATTAAATGGCTCAGTTGTTGCTAGATAGAGGGAAGTGACTCTCTAAAATCATCCACTGACTTCTACAGGTGCTCTTTAGCAGAGAGAGAGAGAGAGAGAGAGAGAGAGAGAGAGAGGATATATACACGATAGACAAGAAATGGAATACAAGTAGAAAAGGAAGAAATCAAATTTTCTCTATTGCCGGTGATATGTTCCTATTCTTGAAAGACTCTAAAAGTCGGATGGATGGATGGATGGATGGATAGATAGATAGATAGATAGATAATCAGTAACTTTTCTATTGTTGTGATAAGTCACCATAACCAAGATTTGTAGAAGTAAGAGTTTATTGGGGCTTACAGCTTCAGAGGGTTAGAATTTATGACCATCACCAGGGGAAGAATGACAGCAGACAGGTAGGCATGGTGCTGAAGCAGTACCTAATGGCTCACATCAAAGTTCACAAACAGGAAGAAAAGAGTGCACTGGGAATGGCAGGAACTCTCAAAGTTCTCCCCCATGGCACAGCTCCTCCAACAAGATCACACCTCATAATCCTTCCCAAACAGTTCCATCAATCAACAAATGGGCCTATGGTCCATTTCTCATTCAAATCACCACAGATAGGAAATTGAATAAGTAGATAGATGATAGATAATGGAGCCAAAAATAAGAATAAAACACAAGAGGTTTTTCAGGAAAACAGATGGAACTGAACTCATTGGATTAAACAAAATAATGAAGACTCACAAAGAAAAGTGTCATATGTTTAGTGTTTAATCCTGTGTGTGGAATCTGGAGAAAAAGCAACATGAATATAGAAGGAAGACTATCAAGGAAGATAGGATCACTGAGGTGGGTAAGGGAAGAGAGACAGCGATGGGGTAAATTAATCAGAATATGTTACAAGAGTGTGTGTAAGAATAAGGGAAAAAGATGTTAACAACCGATATAAAATTTTTATTCAAGTGAAACTTCATGTCATCACACACACATGCAAGTCCAGCACTCAGGAGGCAGAAACAAAACTATAAGCTTTATATAGGAAGTCCAGTCAGGACAATGTGGTGAATTCCTATCTAAAAATACAAAAAAAAAAAAAAAAAAGAGTTGTTTAAAACATGACGTGGAGCAGGGCATGATGACACAAGCCTTTAATCTCAATGCTTGGGAGGTAGAGGCAAGTAGATCTCTGATAGCTCAAGGCTAACCTGCTGTACAGGAGTTCCAGGACAGCCAGGGCTATTTCACAGAGTACCATGTCTCAAAAAACAAAAAAACAAAAAAAAACAAAAAAAAAACCACAAAGCTTTGGAGATGTATGTGTAGACCAGCCCCTTACGTCAACTTTCCACTAAACTAGTCAAAGCCAAACGGAAACACACATACATTTTTAAAACATTCATAATGAAGAAAAAGAAATGGATTCTCCCAGGAATATTAGTTCATCATGAAGCAGGTGATGCTGTAGAGGAAATCTTGCAGACCCTGTCCTAAGACACCTCAGGGTTTCTCAGAAGTCCCTGCCGACTGCCAGCTGTGCTCAGCCATGTCAGCAGCTCATGCCACAGCCAGCTCTACCATTCATGTATCCTCCAGAAGGAACATAGAACTTGGCACATGCTGCCTGACTCTTGATAACTGGCTAAGCCAGTGGACAAACACTGGCCCACCCACTTTCATACCCCAATTTCTGGTGCCCTGTCTCTGCATCCTTTGAGAGACAGTAACTCTCTACACATGAAAGAGATGGCTGGAGGTGTAGATGTGTAGCAAGCAACATATGCTCACGTATCAAAGTGTTCAACTGTGTATAACAGTCATTTATTATCATCTATCATTTACCTATCATCTATCTACCTACCTATCATTATCTATTACTATCTACCTATCACTTATTCATAATCTATCATTATCTGTCCACCTATCATCTATTCAACATCTATCTATCCATCACCTCTCTCACCCATACATCATGTATGTAGGTATGTATGTATGTATTATCTATCTACCATGTATCCATCTACCTATCAACTATATGCCATCATCTACCTATCTCTCATCTCTCCACCATATATCTGATATGTATGTACATATCTATATCTCTACCATAGTTTATGTATCTGCCATCTATATTTCTCTCATCTATTATCTATCTATAGTGCATCTATCCATTATTGATCCATCTATCCATTATATATCTATCCACCCATCCTGCCACATCTACTCACTCATCCACTTATCTATCTTCTATCTATCCATCATCTATTTATCTCTACATTGTAATTTCTAGCACATATGTTTGAAATTGGATATCACATATGTTCTATAAAATCAGAGTATGACACAGCCCAGCAACTGAGATAGAATGTGAACTCAGCACCCTGGCGAACACAAACCAGAGCATCTCCACTCCAACACTATTAGCCCCCTTGCTAGAGAATATCCCATACACTGTGACCTGCTTTAACAATATCCCTGCCCACTAAACACCAGAGCCTTAATCCCACCTATAGATAGTACTAGAAATGTCTCTAGACATTCACAAAATTCCCTCAAGTGGGAAGTCATCTTCATCTGTGAACCATTGTCACATCCAAATACTTACAAACTTAAAGATGACAGGGTGAGTCATCCACACCACCCTGCCTTCTGGTGGTAAGCCTGACCCAGCACACACAAATGCAAGGGAAGCAGGCATGTTCAAACATGGGGAGTAGCAGTTTGCAAGAACTGAAGCTTCTTCATTATATCTAGATGGGGCTCTGAGTGGGAGGTGAAGGCATCCTGTGAAGATCCCAGAAATGATCTACCATGGGATGGAAAAGACATTTCAGAAAACCATTTGTCCTATCAACAAAGATCTATAACACCTAACACCATGGAAAGAACAAGAGGCAGTAGGGCTGGTGGCCAGTAAAAGACAAACTAAGCACAACAAAATGAGACAGACCAAAGAGAACCTACTTACAAAAGGAAACTAAACCAAGTAAGCTGCCTGATGTTGAAACAAACCTAAATATATAACAACAGAACCAAGGCACAGGAAAAACAGAGAGTCAATGCAGAAATCACCATAATGTGAGGCTTTACTTGACTCAGAAAGAAGGAAGGAAATGTGTGAAAGAAATGGGAAGAAAATGGAAAACTGAGTGAGAGATATTTAGCATTTCTGAAAACACAATTACCAAAAAAAAAGAGGGTCTGAGGAAATGCTCAGTCATCAAGGGATTGCCACACATACAAGCCTGAGGACCTGAAACCAGATCCCATGCACCTATAATCCCTGTGCAGGGAGGTTGAATAAGGTGTATAACAAACACAGATGAGCCCCAAGAGCTCCATGGACAGCCAGTCAGGCCAAAACAGCAGCCCTGGGTTCAGAGAAACCTTGTCCCCATACCACACACACACACACACACACACACACACACACACACACACCACACACACCACACACACACACACACCCCACACACACACCTTGACAATATAACAAAAGGGAAAAAAAACAAAAATCAGAGACAAAAGGAAAAGCACAGAGACAGGAGATTGATAAAATGAAAAGATTGACGGCAAACATGGAGAGTGAGAATAGTAGAGATGAATCTCAAGAATCAGAACTGTATAAAACACGGAACGGGCTGGTGTAGAATATTAAAGTTAATGTCTTCATGCCAATTTATATCCAACACATGACCAGATTAACAACAGCTGAGATGTCTGCTGGAGACGAGAAGGCTACCACAACTTAATATTTTATGTGGAATGTAATTTTGCTCTTGACTGAAAATGGCACAGAGATAGGATGTGTCTCTTTAAAACAAAGTGTTCACAGACAGAACATAACTTTTCAAAACACCAGGGCAAAATAGCATGTGCTTCATAAAACACAGAAAATAATAAAAAGAGGAAGCATGAAGTCATATAAAGTTTTAAAAGACTAAATTATAGACATTAAAAATAAGTACAAATGAGTTTAGCAATTGTTTTACATGAACAGAAGGGCTTTCAAAGTAAGTAACTGCTCCCCACACACATAAATTCCACTCCATTGAAAGGAAATCTCTCAGAAATAAAGTAATATGCACCACAAGGAAAGCTTAAAAATTAATGGAAAACAACGCAGTGACAGGTGACTTTAACAGCGAGAAATCAGATTCACGATTATAATTTGAGAAGACTACAACCCAAAGTTCATGACAAAGGTAAAAACAGTTGTGTTATAAAGTATTCGATACGTTGTGGGGTCTTGTTAGTGTATCAACCAAGGCATTTCTTTGAAATAAGTGTGACATTATCTAGATATTGAGAAAATCATGTCATAAGATAATGATACCTACAACCTTGATTAGAAATACCGAAAATAATATGAGGGGCCAGAGCGAAGGCTCAGTGGTCAAGAGAACTTGCTGTTCCTGCAGAAGACAGTGATGGTTCAAATGGGAGTACTCACATATGGAGACTCATACTGTCTGTAACTCCAGCCTCAAGGGATCCCATGCCTTCTTCTGGCCTCCAAGGCATCTTCTATCTGTCCACACATGAACACATTGGCACAGCACATGCACATGCATATAAATAAAATAAACATGCTTTTAAATTAAGGTAACAAGAACTGGTTCTTTATAACATAAATATGACTTTCTTTTAAGTAGCCTTAGAAATCATAAAAGTCAATCATTCTTCAGCTTTGTACAATGTCTGTAGAGGGGAGTGTTTCTTGCTCATAACCCAGGCATTAGGTCAATTGTTCTTGCTTAAGTGCCACTGAGGGGGAGGATCTCCTGCCCCAGTCTTTCTCATGAGAACTTCCTGATGTCTGTAGAAGGAGCCCAAGTGAATGTGACCAAGTGTCATGTCAGGACCTTTTCTCAACTGATACTCTTTATACAAAAAAAAAAAAAAAAAAGTCGATCATTTATGAAGCCAGAGTGAATATCTTGCTAAGGTCTTAAGATAAGTACAGCAGTGCCATTTCAGGGCTGGAAGCAATAACATTCCAAATCAGACTTGCAAGTTTTAAGTTCCAGACTCTTAGAAATTACTAACGTTCTTCCAAGTCATTGTTGAGTAAAAATAGCAATCTGAGCTCATTATCACAAATTGTTTAAAGGACAATATAATTTGAGGGTACTGATATCAAAATTCATAAAAGGTAATTATAATTGGGCAACAGTAAAATCGGTAACTTCTCCTGTGCTTATCCAACAAGAATGCTGGGAAATGTGGACCAAGCACTGAAGACAAGATTTTAGGGGAAAAAAGGAGGAGACTGAAGTAAGCCAGCCAGACTGACCAATCCAGAGGCAAAACTTAATGAGCATAATTGATAAGTATCTAAGGTGGTCACTATTTTTTTTTTATTTCAAGCTTATTTACCTTATTTTATGTGTATGGGTGTCTTGCCTGCATGTATGTTTGTCTGTGAACCACACTGTACTTGGTGCCTGCAGAGGTCAGAAGAGGGTGTCCCATTCCCTGTAACTGGAGTTAGGGAGCCACCATGTGGGTGTTGGGAACCGAACCTGGGTCCTCTAAAAGAGCAACAAGTGCTATTAACTGCTGAGCCATCTTTTCAATCCATAGAATGCTAAATTTTTTAATGTTTTAGGGGTTAGCAAGATGGCTCAACTTACAAAGATGCTTGCTGCTAAGCATAAAAACCTGAGTGTGATGCTCAGAGCCTACATGGCAGAAGAGAACTGGCCCCTACATGTTGACCTCTGCCCTTTGAGCATTGACTGTGGCACATGCATGGGTGCACACACAGAGAAAATAAATAAATGTGAAAAAAACTTGTTTAAACTTCTAAGACAGCTAAGAGAAAGCCATATCTAATAAAAGCTATTAGAAATGAGAGTCTTTCTATTTTAGTATGAAGAACACTGTGTACAGCTCAAGGCTAATAGCATTTGAGAAATCCCATTGAAATCGATTATTTTCTAGGAAAAGAAAAATTTTTAAAATTTGCTTATGCTGACATAGAATACTTGACTCTCTGAAGAACCCAGAGAGCTAGTCATAGAAAAATCTCAGCCATCTTGTTCCATGTGCTGAAACTTAAATTTTCACATGTTAATTTCTGTTTTAAAACGCAGTTATTAAAAGAAATAAAATCAAATGTATATAAATGTTTAATTTGGGGCTTTAAAATCTCTCATACATAGAAATCAGTTGCAGAATCTGCAAAGAAAAAATCTACAGATCTGAATATACTGAGGCACAAACACCTTCAATGAGAAAATTTTAAATTGGAAAAGGTGATTGCAATACCCAGGACAGGAAAAGTTATAACCTCAACATAACGAATAAAAAGTGGCCATTGACACTATTACAGCTTGAATTAGAATTGTCCCCATAGGCGGAAGATTTGGTTCCCAGTTGGTGGTGCTATCTGGGAAGGTTGTAAGAACATCAGGAAGTCGAGCCTTGCTGGAGGGAGTACATTGCTGGGGGTGGACACTGGGTTTACAGCCTCAGCTCACTTCCTGTTCTATCTCACTGCTTCCTGTGTGTAGATCAACCAGCTTCTGGATGTTGTCATGCCTGCCTGGCCATTGTGGACTCTTATAGACCATAAACCAAAACAGACTGTTCCTTCTTTCGTCTGGATAGTCTATCATTAACAGAAAATTAACTAATACAAACTCTAATGTACAAGATCAAAATTAGGGAAAACAGCCCTACATAGTGGCATGCACCTGTGTTCATAGCACCTGAGAGACAGAATCATGAAATGCTGTTGGTTCAAGGCCAACTTGGCCTTCAGAGTAAGGCCCTACACAAGTAGATTCGAATGAAAATGAGATGCCTCTGGTCCTATTGAAATAGCCTTTTAGGAGGAACACTCCTCCACTGCTGGTGGGATTGCAAGCTGATACAACCTCTGGAAATCAGTGTGGCAGACCCTCAGAAAAATGAACATGATACTACCTGAGGACCCAGCTATTCCACCCCTGGACATATACCCAGAAGATGCTCCAACATGTAATATAAACACACGTTCCACTATTTTCATAGCAGCCATATTTATAATAGCCAGAAGCTGGAAACAACCCAGATGTCCCTCCACAGAGGAATGGATACAGAAAATGTGGTACATTTACACAATGGAATACTACCCAGCTATTAAAAACAATGACTTCATGAAATTCGTAGACAAATGGATGGATCTTGAAAATATCATCCTGAGAGAGTTAACACAGTCACAAAAGAATGAACATGGTATGTACACTGTTAAGTGGTTATTAGCCCAAAAGTTTGAAATACCCAAGAGTCACTTTGCAACAACAGTAGGGCTGAGTGGGAGGTCCCAGATGGAGGGCTTGAAGAAAGGACTGAAGGAGCTGAGGGAGTGTACAGCCCCAGGGAGGTAGCAACAGTGGTAACTGGCCTGACCACCCCCCCCCCCATGCTCCTGGAGACTGATCCACCAACCAAAGAATACACATGGAGGGACCCATGG
This sequence comes from Rhynchomys soricoides, assembly GCA_019843965.1. NCBI lineage: Eukaryota > Metazoa > Chordata > Mammalia > Rodentia > Muridae > Rhynchomys > Rhynchomys soricoides. Next base: position 2,346,012 of record JADRCH010000121.1, read on the forward strand.
TACTGGCCACAAATGTGGCAGAGGAGGGTCTTGTTATCCATCAGGGGGAGGAGAGGCCCTTGGGGCTGAGGGTGTTAGATCCTCCAGTATAGGAGAATGCCAAGGAGGGAAGACGAGAGTGGGTGTGTGGGTGGGAGGGTGGGTTGGAGAATATCCCCATAGTGGCAGGGGGAGGGTGGAGGGAATGGGGAGGTTCCAAAGGGGAGATCTGGAAAGGGGGAAACATTTGAAATGTAAATAAAATATGAAAATAAAATAAAAAAAGAAATAGACTTTTAGGTGAGAGTCCTCAGTTTCAATGAAATAAAGAGAGAATTGATGCTGTTTGCCGAAGAGAAACATGAAAGTTAGCTTTTGTTATGTGTGTGTTTGCCTGTTTCTGATGGTACCTGGTATTGAACTTAGGGCCTTACGAATTCTAAGCAAATGTTCTACCACTAAGCCACATTCTCAGGCAGAATATTGTGTGATTTTTGTTTAGTGCCTTCTGGAAGTCAATTTGGCCATTTACATTAAGAACTTCAGAGTACATACTCTTTTTTTAACATTTATTTAGGGAGGAGAAGGGCAATGTGGGAGTCAGCTCTCTTCTTCCATCATGTTGGTTCCAGGGATTGATATCAAATCATCAGCCTTAGGGGCAAGCAGCTTAACACACTTAGCCATCTCACCGACTTCTCAAATTGAGAATATTCTTTAACCAGGTATCTGTACTTGCAGAAATGTATCCTGATGAAATTACGATATAGAACTCTCTAGATGTCTGTTTGTTCCAGTGCCTACTGTATAACTGTTGTTTATACATAGAATCTTCAATGTCAGGAGAAAATATCATTAAAGCCCTAGGGTTTAAGGTCCATTTGTTTAAGAAAGAGTATCTGGAGCTATCCCCGTCTCCCAGCACACTGACACACCTGCACTCCTGGGCCTCACCTCACAGCTTCTAAGCCAATCTAAGAGTGGACTGGAAGCTGGGAGTGTGCTGTGCATGTATATTCCACCATGAGTTGGAAATGAAGGCTGAAATCTTATGCCAAAAAATACCAGATCACCAAAAGCCTTGTACAGATTCAATGCTATCGCCACCACAATTTCAATTACACTCTTTATAGAAATAGTAAAGCAATCCTAAATATAGAAACACAAAGGAGCCTAAATTGCCAGAGCTATCCTAAGCCAGACATACATGCATTAGCATGCTCATGTATAGACACAATCAATCTATAAATAAGAATAACTTTTTAAATTATCATTAAGTCTGAAAAGTCAGGCTAACCTCCAAACCAATGATCTCATATTTTTGAAACATGGTCTTCTGTGTATCCCAGGCTGGTCTCAAACTCTGGATCCCTGACTTAGACTCCAGCTGAGGTTACAGAGTCGAGCCATTATGCCCTGTGCACCAGCTCTCGCCCAGATTCCCTGGAGCAGAGAATGAGAGTCCTGCTATTAGGGACAAAGGTCTGCATGTGGTGGACAGTGTAGTAAAAGACAGGTACCTTGACTGTGATGTTATTAACAAAGAGTTGCAGCTCTTTATCTCCTGCTGGGCTTGCTCCGAAAGCACACTGATGTCTCTGAACCTCTGCATTGTCATCTGAAAGTGAACTGATGGACCCCTCTTGAGGGGATCCCAGCACAGATTAAATGGTAGACTGCCTTACAGCTTCAGCACAGCACTGGGTTCACACCAAGTCCTCCCTCCACAGAAGCAACTGTCAGTGTTCCACTAAATGCCTACCAAGAGTGATGGCATAATGAAGGAAGAAGGGAAAGACGAGAGCTGGGTACTTCAAATGTCTTTTTGTTTTGAGGGCTAGTTTGCTTGTTGAATCAAGGCTTTACTCTATAGCTCAGGTCTATAACTCAGTATGTAGCCCACGCTGGCCTTGAACTCATGACAATCTTCTTGCCTCTGCCTTTGGTACAGCCTTGCCTCTAAACTAAACACTATCTGAAATGACCTCATGAGACTCCATGAGATAAACAGCCTTGCACATCCTGCAGGGTTGAAGCTTATGAGATTCTCCAGCAGCAATTGCCAGGCTGAGGCCACTCTGGCCAGCTGAGTTGCCTGGAGGAGAATGTCCCACCTGTCCAGCTGTCTGCAGATCCTGCAGAGAGCTTCAGGATTGTCATCTATGTTGTGATGGGCTTTTCAATGACACAACTGCTTTTGAGACATCACCTGTTAGTAAATCCAATAAAGTCATAGGCTCACCAAGTTAGACTTTGGTAGAATCAGACATCTGTTCCCTACTGTGGGTGAAGACACATTTGTGTTTTGTCTCTCCAGTAAAATCTCCCTAGAAAAATCCCTCCTCTTGCTGGGATTGTAGCAATGGCCTCGATGACGTGATGAGATGGCTGTAATTGCTGATCATGGTGGATCTCCCTAGCACATTTTCTTCTATGTCCTTGCTATGCAGGGCATGGAACTCAGGGTTTTGCACACGCTAGACAAGTTTTCCAACACTGAACTTACACTCCTTGCCTTAGATCCAGATATCACGGTTGATGGTCTACTTAAAGTTATGTGCCTCTTGAAGAGAACCTGTTAATTACCATCTCAGAGGTGTTCCCTGGCTCCCCTCCCCTAGCCTGATGCTTTCCCCCTCCTTTGTCCATGTTCACTGTCACACTAAAAACAAGTAAATATGGCAAAAGTTAACAGCAAAGACTCTTGAGCTGTCCTATCTTGTGGCATAGCAGGAAGCACATAACGTTTATGAGAACCCAGGAAGTCCCTAGAGGGGTGGAGAGCTGATTTTGGAGACATGTCTCTGTGGTTTAGAGCACTTGTTGCTCTTGCAGAGGACCCAGTTTGGTTTCCCAGCACTTCCATAGTGACTCGCAGCCATCTGTAACTCTAGCACTGAGGAATTCAAAGACCTCTTCTGGCTTCCGAAGGCACTGCACTCATTTGAACAAACACACATAAACACACACACACACACACACACACACAGGCACTCACACAAAATAAAAGTAATTTTATTTTACTTTGTGATATTTTATTATATAAATTAACATATTTATTGTATGTTAAGGTCTTCATCCATAAAAGTTTCATCCATAAGAGACTGTTATCAATGACCTACAGGAAAATCTGAGAAGTCCCTGGGATGGAAGAAGGCAGAGCTTCCCCTGGAAGAGGTTACACCCTGGGAAGCCTCAGGCATGTGACCCCCACCATTGACAGAAAACAGTGTCCTCTTGCCCTCTGCTCCAGGCTACTTCGCCTCAGCTCAGCCCTGATCCTGGTAGGAGGCAGCCCCTGTGGTGGAAACCCAGATGCTGTGCTCATCTGTTTCATTTCAGGATGCCATTGTTCTTCCAGAACTCTCTGTTAGAGAGTCATTACACCTTCCAACCTACCTCCTACAGACTCTATGAGGACTGAATCTCATGATTCAGAAAACATGAGCAATCCCATGGCTGAAGAGGTAGAGCAAGCAACCCCTATGCCTTAGGAACAGTGGGCACACAGGCTCGGTCCAAGGACGCTTACCACTCAGCCTAACAGTGGGTTTTCATGCACCAATGTATTTCAGCCAAGCCCTTAGTGGTAGGAAGCTTGATACGCACACAGGGGCAGGGAAAGGAAGCTGGGGCAGAGGGTCTTTCTAAAGTCTGAGATTCCAATCTCATGATAGTTTGGCACCTCCTCTGGAGTGACCCAAGTTCACATGAAGTTATTCACTCACTTTTCAGGTCAAAGCATCCTCCTGAAGATAGCCTGCACATTTCAAACTCCACCTCAGCACCACCTGACTTTGGAGATTACCAGCCACCCTACAGAAACATGGGGCAAGGACCCCTGTCCCAATATTGCCCTAAAATGAACTTCTGGGCAAACACAGGCTTTGGGTACTGTGGGAGTCAGGCCAGTCTTAGGCACTGCCCAGCTCAGCCTATAGGAACACACACCCTGATCTGAGCTATCAGTGGGATAGCAGCACAATGCTAGCTTTACCTGAGCCCTGAAAACAGTCTCTTACTCCTTCCACAGACTCATCCCAGGACCACCAGTGATCATTAAGTCTTCTCATGACACTCCATAGCCTTAATAATTTTTATCAGTCGTGACCCCCCCCCACCCAAGATCAAATTCAAACCATTTAAATGAACTAACGAGGCATACATGGTGAGGGAGTACCTGCTGTCCCTCACCCCAAATTTCCTCTCTCCCAACTCTGTCCCATCCCCACCTGACCTCCTCTCAGCAAACCCAAACAACGACAACTTTTGAGTTCTAGGTCTTTGAACAGACTGCACTCCAGGGAAACAGTACCCACCCTGGCTCTCCCTCCCCTTCACCCACCAGCCTCTGGCTTTTATACATTTTTATTTATCCCCAGTTCTCAAGGTCAATGTCCCCATGCCAAGAAGCTTTTCCCAGTTCTAGATAAGGTCTAGTGTCTGTTCTGAGTGTCCGTGGTGACTTCTTCCTGTCAGATCTATGCTGTGATGGCTCACTCATCTGTCTGCTCCATTAAATGGTAAAGTAAGCAAATCATGCAACAGTGTATCCTGAATGTGAAGAAAGAGAGAAGAAAGGAAGAGAGAGCAGAACAGGAGGAAGCGAGAAAGGACAGCAGGAGGGACAGAGGGAATGAAGAGCAGGTCCTGCCCCTGCTCCCCTGCCCTGTACTGTTCATCTTCATTCTTGGATGCATTCTCCATCTGACCTTTATCAAGGGTCAGTATCCCCACCAAATTGAAACAGAGGAACACTGTTTAAAAGTAAAGTTAGTGTATGAAGATTTATTCTCTGAAAATCAATGTCTGTGACTGAGAGATTTACCCACGGAAATTAAGAAAAAGATTCAAATTAAGATTTCCAATGTCCTCTATTCTGAGCCAAGGAGTCTACCTGAGGAACCAAATAATGGCACCCTTCTTTTTGTTTCATGGTAACTGAAAAGGGCCTGTCTCTTCCACTACACTGAATTGTATATGTTACCAAGATCCAACACATTGCCTGGTGCCTTGTAGGTTACCAGAAACATTTCCACATTAATAAATAAGTGATCACCTCCTCTCCTTGAGCAAGATTCTTCACTCATGTGTGATAGTGAATTTTTATTGGCTACCTGACTGGATTTGAATCACAGTCTGGTGAACATTTGCACTTCTGCTGATGTACCAACACCACCCTGAACAGAAGGCCCCAGGAGATCCTTAGAAATGAACTAAGACCCAGGAGAAAGCAGAAAGTAAGAAAATGCCCTCTCCAACCCCCCCCCAAAAAAAAACAGTGCCAGGGCCATACTGAAGAGAATGGACAGGCTTCTGTTAGGGTGGCTGTTGTCAAAAAGAGATACCACAGCAAGTGGTGCCAGGGTTCACACCTTGATATGTGGGCAAGAATGGAAATTGCGCAGTTGTTACAGATGGTGGCATAAAGATTCTCTTAAAATTAAAGGTAGGATTATCATGGAATCCAGACACCCCACTTCTGGATTTCTTAAGAAGATTAAATCTCAAAGCAATGTTTTCATTACTGTGTTCACAGCAGGGCTGGTCACAGTAGCTTTGGTATGTTCTCTAGCTCTATTTATTGTCACTGTGATAAAACACCCTAGTAAAAAGCAACTAAGGGGAGAAAGGATTTATTTTGGCTCACAACTTCAGGCTACAGGCCATTATTGCAGGGAAGTCACAGTGGCAGGAGACTGAGGCAGCTGTCATTTCGCATCCACAGTTATAGTCAGAGAGAATGAAAGCATGTGTTCTTAATGCTTGGCTCACTTGCTCTACTCTTACGTAATACAAGACTCCATGAAATGATGGCTACATTTATGGTGGGTCTTCCCACCTCAATTAACCCAATCATGGAACTCCCTCAGAGACATTCCCTACACCTAATGCAGACAATTCCTCATTGAGACTCTTTCCCCAGAAGAATCAAGGTTGAATTGAGGTAACAACTATTAGCATATGAATTATAATGCAATATTTGATATAATATTAAAATTCCTCCAATATGGAAACCTAATGTTTGCCAACAAACTGGATCAATAAACTCCTACCTAGAGGAGTCTGATGGTTCATGTCTATAATCCCAGCACTTGAGAAGCTGAGACAGAAGGATTACCATGAGCTCAAGGCCAGATTGAGCCATACAGTGAGACCCTGTGTTAAATTTAAAAACTAATATGTATATAGAGGCAGAATGGAATAGTATTCAGTCCTAAGTTAAGAAAGTTCCATGTATGATGACATTGGTGAGTGTGGATGTCCCATTGTTAAATAAGTAAGGCAGAGAAGGACAAATATATGAGCAGAGGGTAGAACTATGAGTGTGGGGACCTGAGGCGGGGGCTGTGCAGGGGGAGGGTGACAGGGGACTGGAAGCTCCAGTCATGAAAACAGGAATGAGTTCTGGATTCTAATGTAGTGTGCTTCCCAGCGCTGCTCAGTGTCCTTCAGATCTGCTCAGAGGGGAGCTCATGAGTATTCTCACCATGGCATTCTTCACCAGGTCCCCTGGTCAAGAAGATGGTATACCTACAAGCCTAAGTGCTGCTGTCATACAATGATGTGTATATAGATGTGTACATGTGCATATATGCCCCAAATCTATACCACTTGTAGGTCAAAACTCAACAAAGCTGGAAAAGTCATATGGGTGGATATACAGGTACACTGGGTACATTACAAGGACAGGGTGCTCTTATAGATGAAGTGTCCTGTGCATGTGGTTGTGGATCAAGTGTGTGCATTTGAGTATTTGTGTGTGCATGCATGCATGCACACATACATTTCTTTGCATGTGTGATGTGGCTGTATATGTGTACATACACACACACACACACACACACACACACACACACACATACACACACACACCAATGAGAACAAGATTGATGGGCACAAAAATAGTTCCTGGGAGCTACACAGCATAATCCGGATTTAGAAGAAAATAAATTATTTGATCTGTCACTGTAATGTCAGCAGGTCACTCCCAGTCTGCCGACTCTCACCCTGTTATTTCAGTCTGTGCATAAAGAGAGGCAGAGATGGAAGCCATGGGGCAGGAGCCTCTGGGGGAAGAGGGGTCAGCCAACAAAGCCTACTTGGCTCAAGGGTCTTGCTGTAGCCTGTGTCTTAGATGGCTATAGCAGGAGAGCAGGTAGGAAGGATTGTCTCGGGGACTGCCCCTTCCCCTGCTTGAAGAACACCCTCCCTGAGCATCCTGAGCTGCTCCATCTAACACGTTATTATGCCTGTCATTGTGCAACTGTAGTCTGTGCGTTCTTGTAGTCAGACATTTCCTGGTCTAAAAGATTTTCATTCTTCTGTGTGGGATAATACTTTAAGCCTTTATTGTATAATTCCTTTGGGGGGCTTGAATATCAGTAAGTGGAAGTGGGGCCCTATGGGATGAGAACGTGGACCAAAACAGATGGTTTATTAAAACTACACAAAGAGCCAGGATGATCCTGGATGGTGCTGGCGAGGAAGGTGCTAGAAATGAAGAATTAAAAGAGGTGCTGGGACTGGGGGTATAGATCAGTGGAAAAGGTGCATGCTTTCTATCCACAAGGTCCTATGTTCAATCTCCAGCACCAACACAAGTCAAAAAGATACAGCGATGTCATAGAATCTCACAGAAATAAGCCATAGGTAGACACAATGGTCTTAAAAGACAAACCTTTGTCCCACTCCCACCTGACACCCTGTAGTGCCTGGACATTGCACTCAGAAAACCTAAGGTTCTATCACATGACCTGTGAAGCCTCACACCGAACCACTTCCTGGCTCCATGGCCCATCACTAGCTAAGCGTTGACCACTCTGGCCCTAGGCCAACCCCTGCCCAAAGCTTTCTACCGATGCTGTTCTGTCTGCCTTGACTACTCTCTCCCATATTCAGCCGTGTCACTTGGTTGGTTCCCAGGCACATTGTACGCCTACCCCAGTGTTACTTTTTTAACTTTGATGATTCCAAACTTCCACAGCCTGAGCACTGGCACCCCATTCTGCTCACAGTTCCTCCGTGCTAACAGTATGCAGATAGATCGGATCTAAGAGCCTGCTCTTTGTTTATTAGCTACTAATAACCCCCTGTGATGCAACAAACTTTTTGCCCTAACCCATGTAACCAGAATAGTCTAACGTTTTGCTGGATGTTGCCTTGCAGTAAGTGATCGAGCTGAAGTACAGCTCCCCTCATCTCCAGGTCTCTTCATCACTCCATTCCAGCACCCACCACAGTACCCAGCACACAAACGACATTTATTAGCATTTTTAACTTGGTAAATCAGAATAAACGGAGGCTGGAGACTCTAGTTGAGGAGATCTGGAAATTACACCGGGAAGGAAGCTTATGTGAGGGGCAAGCCACCGATATGGCAGAGAATGATGGGAAGAAATGCTGTGACCAATGGACAAAAGGGAGACTGTGGCTAAAAGCACCCATCCCTCAGCACCTGCCATCCTCTGGTAGGAAGGCCTCTGAGCAGCCAGAGTGACGATTTCATAGGATCCAGAAAGAAAGAACCAAGTTCTGGATGAAATCAAGATTAAACTATTTCCGGATGTCACTCCAAAGCTGGTATCCTGAGAACACTGGTATTTGTTTCTCCCATCCTCCCAGTCATGTCTCATCCCTGCTCCAAAGGAAAGACAACAGAACTCATTATAGCTTTGCTGAACACGCACGCACGCACGCACGCACGCATGCACGCACGCACGCACGCACGCACATACATACTACATATACCATAAACAATCATGGGAGGCAAACTGTTTCATTCACTCTGCTTAAGTGGGAACCTTCAGTGACTCAATATCTTTTCCCAAAAGTCCTTGTCCACATCAGTAAAGACAAAGGTGTCCTTGATCCGCTGACAGCATGAACAATCTTGGGACAAGCCTGAGTGACACAGAAATGCAATGAAGCCAGGAGCTAGAGGAGCTGAGGATTCGGCAGAGTCAGGCAGGGACACCAGCTGAAGAACATGACAAGAACCACAACAGACTCTCCATCAACACTCACCATCAGTCTGTCATGAGCTCATTTCTCTGTCCTCCAAACCATACCGAAACACCACTTCCTGCCCTAAGAATACAGCCAGTTCTACTTGCCTTGCCTACATAACTAAACAGTCTATAGAATTTTAATAAAAGACCAATGGCATATACACAGCCATAATATTCTTCCCCTAACAGTGGATATGAGTGAGTGGTGGTTCCCCATGCTAGCCTCATTCTCTGACCTTGTGGCGGCCCAGTGGGAGGGATTTCTATCACTATCCCTAGATGGGCATGAGAACGGAGGCACAGAAAGGTAAAATCACTGCAGTGTTATGAATGGAAGTGTCCATTATCCAGTCTTTTCGCCCCTGGTAAGCCTATGGTCTTCCATAACCCCAACTATTTGTGCTGATGAAACCTGCCTTCCCTGTTCAATGGCGTCCACAGAAGAGACCCCATCACACAATTGCATATCAGCTGCCTTCCTCTTCTTTCTCCTTTTGTTCTTTCTCCTCCTCTTCCTCTACACTACATGAAAACCAAAGACCAAACTACCAGGCAGATGTGAAGCTAAGTCTGGAAGCACCCCTGATGTTGTGTAGCATAGCTCAGGTGGGAAGTGTCCTGCATATGGTATGTGGCAGCATGCCTAGTCCCTACCAATGCCAGTAGCATGCTCATCCATCCCCCCAACTATGACACCCCAAAATGTCTTCAGATATTATCACATTTCCCCCTGGGAATACCAAAAACACCAGAGTGAGATACAGTTTGTCAAAATCCTGCCCCATGGCCCACAGTAACCCATCTTCTCACCTTGACTCCTCACAGCTTCTAAGCCCCACCTCGTGCTGCATGTGTATCCAGCACAGAGGTATCTCTGTTTTCTGAGATAGCCCTGAATGCTCTGTTTCAAGGTTTTCAGTGTTAATTCCTTTAGGAACTGCGTGAGGCTGGGGAGACAACAAATAAGACAGGAATGGGGAAGTAAATGTTATTTATGATACTCTCAACCCCACAGGGCCGCAGGGCTCAGCATGTGCCCAGCATGGGAATGTGCTCAGAGAAATAAAGCTCTCCAAAAGCACTGGGTTTGCAGCTCAGTAGCAAAGCACTTCCCCAGAGTACAGAAGGCCCTGGAATTCATCCCCAGCACTGGATAACAAACACTTTCAACAGTAACATCAGCTATTTCTGTACCTACTAGGTGGGAGCTATTTAGTTATTGCTTCACATATATATAATATACTCTGTTTCCTCTAACCCCTGTGCAGAAAGAAAAATTATCTTCACACAGGCAACGTGTAGGTCTGGGCTTTGTTGAAGTTGAACATTTGTTCAGCTCGAGCTAGGCAGTAGAGGACAAGGGACTGTCCACTGCAGCCATTGAACATGACAAGCAAGCAGCTGAGACAGTGAGAGGAGACACAGTATAGCAGCTTTCAGGTGTCCTTAAACAGCCTGGGACCCAGGACTCCAAGGTCCAAATTCTTGGCTATAAACCTCAGGCCCTCTGGCTCTAAAATTCTATCACAATTCTCCCCTGTCATTTCCCCTAAATCTTTGTCTGACGTAGGTGAGAAGGAGTTAGCACTGAATCAAGAAACCAAGAAAGGGTTGTTTGAGAGCACAAAGAAGATGAACTCACAAGCAGGACTCACCCCATCATCAGACCCTGTCTTCTCACCCGATACCAAATGAACATCATTCAGATTGGTGACTGAAGTGAGTGAGAGGGGAAGAGTCAGGAACTTCTGCTTAACAAGCTAAAAGTGTTCATCAGTTCAAGGAAAGGAGCTATGTTAATAAGGAAGAAACAATGAAAATGTTCCTATTGGCCACATGCTTTGAGATTACATCACCCGAGGATGCACTGAAGCCAACAGGTTCAAAGCAGAGAACAAAGTACAGACCATCACTAACATATAAAGCAGCCAGCCATCCCAAAGCCCTGGGCCCTAGTTTTATAAAAATACTTTCACATCAACAATAAAAAATGCAACTTTGACCAGCGACTCTAATATCCATACCAGGCAAGGTAATTATCTGAAAGCTATATCTGAAAGTTTTAATTGTTATTTGTTCCCAGGTGAGCAAACTGAGACACAGGGAAGTTTGGTGGCCTGCCCAAGGTGTCACAAGTACCTTGGCAATCTCCTGTAAGGACCAGGGGTACATACATCTAAGTTCAGCTCTGAGGATCTAAGTTCACATTTTCTCCCACCCCAACACAACATCTACCAAGCCCAAGGCTCTCATGTTAGTCTCATGGGCAGCTGAGTCCTCTCCACTTCTCTGCTTCCTTGACTGACTATCACAGGCATCTGAGAGTGCTAGAACAGGAGAGACAAGAACCTCTCAATACCTGCCCACCCATGCTCTTCATAGCACTGATCATAGCCAACATATATGGAGCCAGCCCAGATTCCCATCAACGGAGAGAGGATAAAGAAAAGGTGGTGTATAGTATATGCACAGTGTAGTCTTTCTCAGCCATGAAGGAGAGTCAGATTATACTTTTTGCAGGGAACTGGCTAGAACTCGGTATCATGGTAAGCAAAATAAACCAGAAAGGCAAACACGGCATGCTTTCTCTCATATGTGAAGTCTAGATTTCAGTATATATGTATATGCGCTATATAGATACAGATAGACAGACAAATAGGTGATAGATAGGTATGCTATAGTAGAGAAATAGATATAATACAATGCATTGGTATATATAAATCTATATTTGTGTATGCAAAAAGGATGTGCTAGAAAGATGGCTCAGCAGCTAAGAACACTTAATTCTCTTGCATGAGACCCATATTTGTTCTCAGCTCCTATGTCATAAAGCTCACAACTGCCTGTAACTTCTGCTCCAGGGAATCTGATACCTTTTACTGGGCTCCATCTATAGTGTGTGTGTGTGTGTGTGTGTGTGTGTGTGTGTGTGTGTGTTCTAATCTCAAAAAGAAAACATAAACTCCAAAGAGCAGAAGCAAGGTTGGAGTCTCAGTATGTATGCATCGCCAGACTCCTTGCCTTCTAGCCTGTGGCTCATTGCACTCCACTGCTTAGTGTGCATGGCCATCAGGGGGTGTGTTTTATAAAGGGTGGCAGTCACAGGCCATAGGCCATGCAAATTCAATGCTCCTGCTAAGCTGCCCATCTGAGGGTGGAAATAAGTGTTTAAAGTGAATGAGAAACAAGAGAGAATAATGGAGAGAGAAAGAAAACAAAGTACGGCACATTAACCTCAAACACCAAATCTAGATTTCCCTGTGTGGATGAGAGGGGCTGTGTGAGTACTCGGGGGAGGGGGTGGGGTGGGTGGGGGAGGGGTGGGATATGACTGGAAGGGCATGGCATGAAAGCATAAAAAAGGACTATACTAGGTAAGGAAGAAGCCTGGGGGAGGAAGCGGTAGGAAACAGACATGAATACTGTATGATGGCATACCTGTATGATGTTATAATGAGACCCATAATTTTGTATGCCAACTAGAACTAAAATCCATAGAAAATCAGAGCATGCAAATGCCACAGATAATCGGGGGGGGGGGGGTAAACAGGATGGTCAGATGCAAACTAGGCATCTCTCTGCTCTTCTCCCATGACAAAAGTGTCCAAGATGGGAGCACAGGGAGATGGTGATTTTTCAGATGGGTGGCTTAGCAGGAACATTGAATTCACCTGGCCTGTGACTGTCTGATTTTATAAAGTGCACCGTCTAATGTCTGTGCAGACCATGAAATAAAGTACAATGATCCACAGGCTAGGAGGCAGGAAATTTGGTGATCTGTAGTGAGTCTCCAGCTAGCTGCTACTCTCTGGATTCAGTGCCTGAACCCCAACTGCTGTCTCTGGACTCACTACCTGAACTCAGGTGATGTTTTCTGGACCCACTACCTGAACCCCAGCTTATTCTCTCTAGACCCACTGCCTGAACCTCAGCTGCTGCTCTCTGGACTCAGTGCTTAAGACCTTGAGTCTGACTTTGTTCATCTATCTATCGTGATGGGGTGAATCACCTGGGTCATGTTTTGGCAATAAGACCAGCACAGCCCCTCACAGTGTGAAAAGATGGAGTTGTGAGAACCCTAGAGAGCATCTAACAAAGCAGGTTACTATTAGTGTCTCTCTGCTCTCTTTTAAGCTTCCAGAAACCAGTAGTAGCCATCTGCACAGATAAGGAAAGTGAGGCCTAAAGAAATGACAGTGAACAGTCTCAAAGCAGGGTTAGGGCAGATACCTGCCCATAATGCAAGACTCAGAATACCCTGTTATTACCACCACCTTCTTATTTTTCCTTTATATACTCAAATTCTGACAGGAAACCTCTCAAACCATGTTTCACAGAGCCCTGACATTTGGACAAACTAGCATACAGTAGTCATTTTGCCAAGTTGCTTCAAAGAGCTACACAATGATCATGTCCCACAGTCCCAACTACCAGTTCTTTTACCCCATTAGAAAGGCACTACAGGCTGGGGGATGGAAGAGCAATGTCTGATGCCTGTCTTCCCTCCTTTTAGAGTTCTTTATTTTATGTCCTAATAGAGCACACTAAATGGGAGCCACCAAATCTCTACACTCTGATGGCCTGACACAGTGCCTAAGAAACCCCCTGGCTATCAGGTGGAACCACTGCCAAGGCCACTCCCAGTTCTTCAGAACCCAAGGTAGGTCTACAGTCCTCCCTCCCATGCACTCCATTTACAGCCATATCCACAGTGGCTCCTCTTCCCAGAAACTGCTCTGGGGTCATAGCAAGTCACAACTGAGACCAATTTCAGCCTTAGCTTTGGGATGACCCCCGTCTAAGCAACTCATTTCTGCAGCTTTTACCAGCCCATGTTCTTATCTGCTTTGACCCCCAAAATTCCAACTGTACCTAATGCTACTGAGATAAAGACTATGTAGAAATGCTCTATACCCCCCCCCCCCCCCCCAAAGAAGTCAGAAACTGCCTAAAAGTCTCAGTCCTGAAAGCATGCCTGGGATCTGAAAGCCTATGTTCCTTTGAAAGTAGAGAGACCTTGGAGATCCATTCTAGGTGCCTGCCCTGCCAATGCCCAGATCTTGATACCATGCCCGGAAACAATGAAATGATTCCACACCCAGAAAACCCTACATAGTCCTGAGAAAGGTAATAGCAAGGAATGGTATGCCTGATGGTCAAGAGGAAATATAAACAGCTCATCTAGTTTTTATTGGATATTTTCTTTATTTACATTTCAAATGGTATCCCCTTTCTTGGTTTTCCCCCTCCTGGAAATCCTCCATCCCATCCCCACTCTCCCTGCTTCTGTGAGGATGTTCCCCCACCCACCCATCCCCACCTCCCTGCCCTAGATTCCCCTACCCTGGGGCATCTATCAAGCCTTCATAGGACTAAGAACCTCTCCTCCCATTGATGTCTGACAAGGCCATCCTCTGCTATATATGCAGCTGGAGCCATGTGTACTCCTTGGATGGTGGCTTAGTCCCTGGGACCTCTAGGGGATCTGGTTGGTTCATATTGTTGTTCTTCTCATGGGGCTGCAAACCCCTTCAGCTCCTTCAGTCCTTTCTCTAACTCCTCCTTTAGGGACCCACACTAGACCAATGATTGGCTTCGAGCATCCCCCTCTGTATTTATAAGGCTCTGGCAGGGCCTCTCAGGAGACAGTTATATCAGGCTCCCCAGCAGCCTTATTTATAATAGCCAGAAGCTGGAAAAAACCAGAAGTCCTTCAACAGAGGAATAGATACAGAAAATGTGGTACATTTACACAACGGAGTACTATTCAGCTATTAAAAATGATGAATTCATGAAATTCTTAGCCAAATGGATGGAACTAGAAAATATCATCCTGAGTGATGTAACCCAATCACAAAAGACACACATGGAATGCACTTACTGATAAGTGGATATTAGCCCAAAAGGTCCGAATACCCAAGATCCAATTCACAGACTACATGAAGCATAAGAAGGAAGACCAAAGTGTAAGTGTTTTGGTCCTTCATAGAAAAAGGAAGAAAATACTCACAGGATCAAATATGGAGACAGAATGTAGAGCAGAGACTGAAGGAAAGGTCATCCAAAGACTGCTCCACTGGAGATTCATCCCATATACAGTCACCAAACCCCGACACTATTGTGGATGCCAAGAAATGCTTGCTAAACAGCTCATCTTATAGATGTACATTCAGTGTGTGTCATTTATGCATACATAAATATGATACACACTTCCTGTATGTATGTGTGCATATGTGTTCATATGAGGGGTGGCATGCATGTGTATATACAAGCATACAGAAGTCAACCTTAGGTGTTGTTCCTCAGACACTGTCCACCTTATTTATTGAGATAGTATCTCCCCCTGAACCTAGAGTTGCCAATATATAATGTGTGAGTGTGTGTGTGTGTGTGTGAACATGTGTCTTTTATGAATGATAAATAAACCAAATCCACTGTTGATCTTTATCAGTATATTTGTTAAAGTAATCTTCTTTGCTCACAGCACTGACTCTCTACTTCACCCTGTCCTATACAGCTGTTCCCTTGAATCCATAAAGAGCTGGTTCCAGGAACCTTGGGGAATACAAAACTCTGTAGGCACTCACACCCTCAACATTGAGCAGCATGGGAGCAAAGATCTTGAGACATCAATCTTGAAAATATGAGTGAGAATTTCTGGAAAGAAGCTGTGTCGGCAAAGGCTGATTGATTGATTGATCAGAACTTTGGTGATACAGAGAGGTTGAGATGTTACAGGTCCAGAGCCTATTATAATTTATCACAAGCTATCATTAGCCTATAAAACAATCATTCCTTGTCCACCTCTGTGACAAACCTAACATCCTGTAACTAACAGATGAAGTCAGACCTACCATCCTGTGGCCGGCAGATTTGGGGGAAAAAAATTGGAATGCATTAACTTAAAAAACTCTAATTTCTACCCATCAAAGTCCGAAGAATGCTGTGGATAACAGCTAAGGCTTACATCTGAGGTTTCTCCACTTGGCTGTAAACCTTCCCCCTTTTGTGATATTTCCACTGGTGTGTTTGAAAAGTGCTTTGATTTATGACTTTCTTTGTTCTGTTACTATTTAAAAAAAAAAAAAAAGTTGTGACACTACTTCCATACGGGGACATAGAATTTGGGGTAATGGAAATCTGTGTTCCAAGGCCATAGTCACTCACATTTGAATACAGACTAATTGTTCCCTTTGAGGTAAGGGATGTGTTTTCACATCAACAGATGCACACAGCCTCTCTAGCTTCTCCACCATGTGGGATCAAAATGGGAAGAGAACAGATGCTCGAGAGGTGGTGACTGAAAGAATGTGGGGACTCTAAGGCTTGGACAGACAGAAACTTAGAGGGACTCAGAGACTCTGATTCTAGAGAAACCACCAGTGGTGAGTCCAATACCTATCAGCAACATGACAGAGTGACAGAGAAGGAAAGAGGGACAGCCATAAAGGGTGAAAATGGACATAGGGTGAGATGCAGAACAAAAGGGAAACTTGAACTTAGCTGAGCTGAAAGCCACATCGCAAGCTGGTGTGAGAAAAGCCCTGAGGAGGTATGCAACAGGGAGCCATCTTGAGAAGGTCACCTGAGCTATGTGATTGTGAGCCACCTTAAGAATGTTCCCCAAGCAACCTGGCTACTTTGGAATTTTTTTCCTTTCTCCAAGAACTCACAGAAAATACTTTGGCACTGTCTCAGCCATACTTACGCTGGGGCCCAGATACATTCAGCACAACTGCCACTGACGCACCTCCTTGGAGAATTTTTGCAGTGAGATCCAGGTCAGAGACACAGCTGAGCACAGCTTGTTTTCCCATTCCTGGCAGCTTAGGCTGGCTGTGGCTCGATCGGTAGAGTACTTGCCTGGCATGCACAAAGCCTGGGCTCCATCTCTAACACCAAATACACAGTGTGTGGTAATATAAGCCTGTACTCCCAGCATTCAAGAGGTAGAGGCAGAGGATGTTTAGGTGACAGTCATCCTCTGCTATGGAATGAGTTTGAGGCCAACCTGAGTTACATACAACCCTGTATCAAAACAAACAGAAACCTAACATCCTAGGGGTGTGACTGAAGAAAGACAGAATATGCACAGGTGCAAGTAGAGAACTCGCCTCAGAAAGCCACACTCCTAGGGAATGCAAGGCCTGGATTCCCTCCACCTGAGCATCACCAGGACCCCAGGGATTCTGACATATAGTTGAGCTCATACCAGAGAATCTTGAGTACATGAAGATAATCTGTCTGAAATAAACACCAGTCAAAAGAATTTCAATTCTGTATGAGCAGAGAAATAAGCTTTTCTAGCCAGCCCCAGCCTTAGAGCACTCCCACTGACCCACAGATGCGTAACCACAAAAGAAAGGCATGACTATCACCTTTGCTTCTATCACAAAAACAGAAAGAATAGGGAGAGATGGGAGGTGTACACTTGCCCTCAGAATGGCCCCATGTGGATACAATGCATTCTTTTATCTTTCCTTATTTTTTTTTATTATTTATGTGATTGTGTCTGCATGTTAGTATGTGCACATGAGTGCAATGCCTGCTGAGGCCAAAAGATGGCATCAGATCCCATGAGGCTAGAGTTGCAGCTGGTTGTGCACTGTCTAGCAGGAGTTCTGAGAACTGAGCTTTGTCCCCTTACAAGAGCAAAAAGTGTTCTTAAGGGTGAACCATCTCTCCAGCTCACTTATTTTACATTCTAAGGCTTTTCCTTTACATTTTCTAAGTGGTTAATAATGCTTATATTCTCCTCTTGTTTTCTTTGTATCATTTTTTTTATTCCGTTATTCATTTTCCCTCTCTGTATAGTCTCCACTGACCATCATTCCTTGTCTTCCCCCTTTTCACTACTCAGTATTGTAACTTATTTCCCGTCATTTTTCAGTCTTAATATTTTTATTTTCCTTTTAAAAGGTTTTTTTTGTTTGTTTATGTTACTTTTCTTCTGACTAATCTTGTACGAATGTTATTAGGTCTGTGCATATCATGGGTTGATCTTTCTTTTTACTTAATTTCAGTGCCCAGCTTGTTATTTGACACTGTTACTGGCATGTGTTTTCTCCTTTCTACACAAAACCTGAGTGTGTAGATCGTCTGCTGTTGAACTTCACTCAGCCCAGCTTACACTCAGCCCACCTTTCTCAATATTCAACTCACTCCTGGTCAGACCACAATGAATACTTTAACTCAAATAAACAGAGAAGATAAAAATGCCCAACTGGCAACCAGAATCCAATTAATCATGGATAGGAATTGTCTAAAGCACACTGCTACACTTCTACCCTATAGCTACATCAGAGAGAAGACAAGAACTATGGCCCCTATATATACAACAGGCTGCCGTGAAACAGTGTCCATGCTGATTCCATTTTCTTTGTCAATGACTACAGGAGGAAACAGAGAGGACATACCCTGGAAATACCACTGTCTACATGACAGCTGCCCAATCTGCTGGAAGTGACTGTGAAAGACTCACACGAAATCCAGGACCCTCCAGCTCTTGGCAGCATGAACTGTCGAAATAGACTAACCACAACAAAAGAGAGTAATGGAGAAGCTATATTATATTGGGGGTGGGAAATAGTCACTACTTCAAAACAGTTTTCTGTAGCCTGGAAAACCTTCTCACAAGAACACTGGTCCTCAAAAAGTCTCTCATATAAAGCATAAGAGATACCTGTCCCCATAGACACATCAATCTCAACACAGAAGCAGAGGAACTATTGAAAAAAGCAGCATGATTGATCAAAACATTCATAATTTTCTGTCAAAAGCTTCCCAGTCATTGAAATAGATGCAATAGAGAATACGGAGTTTTAAAGAATGCTTTTTTAAAAAATCAATTAACTCCAAGGAAATAAAGAAAAACAACTGAACAATTTAAAGAAGACAAGGCAGGGTTTGAATGAGATCAGTTTAAAAGGAAAAAAAACAGAGAGCTTGACAAAGAGCCCAATGGAAATCTCAGAAATAAAAATTTTAAATAAATCCTATTTAAAACTTCAGCATGGTCTCACCAAGAAAACATTTCAGGACACACAGACAAGTCTGAATCAGTAGAAGATGCAGGAGAAAAATAAGACACGGGCTGCAGAGAAGGCTCAGTGGTTAACAGCCTTGTCCGTTTCTCCAAAGGACCTGAGTATGGTTCCCAGCACCAGTGTCAGGTGACTCACGATGCCTACAACTCTAGCTTCGGGGGATCTAACACCCTCTTCTGACCTCCACAGGCACCTGCACTCACATTCATAGGCACAAACATATACCTACAATTAAACATAAAAATAAAAATCATTTAAAGGACTAAAACATGACCAAACAACCAAACATTCATGTCTGAGGCTCAAAATATTTAAAGATCCAATGAAAAGTATGTAAAACATAACCAGTGAAGAAGCAGCAGAAATTTATCCCAAGTTTGGGGAGAAAAATACCAACACCCTAATACAGAAGACATTTGGAACTCCTAATAGACTTAATAGAAAAGAAACACTGGCCAAATCCTACTTAAAATGCTAAGAGTATAGGACAAAGAAAGAATGACAGAAGCCACAAAGGAGATATGCTGAAGAGTTTAAGAAAGCAAAAGGCAAATTTGGGACAGCAGATTTCTCAACAGATACCCTGAAGATCAGAAGAAGTTGCAGTAAAACTTTTCAGGATCTAAATGAAAATAACTACCAAACTAAATTACTATACCCAACGGTTACCCTTCAGAATCAATGAAGAAATAAAAACCTTCCAAAATTAGTGTAGAGTAAAAGGATTGTACCCACTAAGCCAGCTTGGCAGGAGATACTTAAATGAGTGCTGGCAGAAAAGATACACACACACACACACACACACACACACACCCCACAAGAAATTCTTGGCAGAGGGGTACGTGTGTAATGCCCGCAATGTGGAGGTGGAGGCAGGAGGATTAGGAGTTCAAAGTCAGTCTCCAACACAGCAAGTGTGAGGCAACTTGAGCTACATGAGACCTTGTATCAAAATAAAAGAAAAAAGCAAATAAGCAAAAGCACACAGGAAACAGGAAACACTACTAAAATGACAAGGGGAAAAAAATCAACATTAGAAAAATAACAAAGTATGAGGAAGTAGTTCACACCTTGTAAGTGCAACCTTGGAAGTAAATGACCTTAATTATTCAATTAAAGACACAGACTGGCTAACTGAATTTAAAAACCAAAGTCAAGAGGCTGGCAAGATGGCTTAGTTGTTAAGAATATATTTTTTTTTCCCAGAGGACCAGAGTTCAGTTCCCAGCACCCACATAGCGTTGTTCACACACGCCTGTAACATAAGCTTCAGGGGATCCAACACCCTCTTCTGGCCTCCATGAACACCTATATATATCTACACACACACACACACACACACACACACACACACACACTCACACAAACACTCACACATATACACACGATTTAAAATTTTTTAGAACAATTCTTTGCAGCTTACAAGAAATATATTTCACCAGCAAAGACACAAACTACAGATTAGAGTGTGAAGATTGATAGCCTATGAAAATTGAATCCAAACATAGTTGTGCTCATGTAACACACAAGTCAAAATGAATGAGAATAGAGAAAGATTATCACTACACACAAAAAAAACACATGCAAAAAAAGTCATTCTGCACATATGTTAAATACAAATGTTACTGACATAAGGGGGCAGTTTGGCCGAAGATAATAATATCCTGATGTGATTACACTATGCCAGCTCAACAAATAACAAATCATGGCAGGGAATAGCATCAATAAAGAGACATCTAATTAAACTACATTATAGATCAAATGGGCTTAACAGGGATAAATTGAATATTTTACCCAACTGAGTGTTCTTTTCAACAGTTCATAAAATATATCACATTCATAATACAGGGCAAATTTTAATATATAGGAAAAGTCAGACAATTTTTTTGTATTTCTTCAGATCACAACAGGTTAAAACTAGAAATTCACAGCAATAGAAGCTACACAGATACATAGAGATTGAGCAATACAATATTAAATAATCCCTAGACAAGTAAATAAATCAAAGGTGAAGTTAAAGTTTTTAGAATCAAATGAAAACAGAAATAGCAGAATGTGTGAGATATAACAAAAATAATTCGGGGAGAATTTTTATAGGTATGAGTCCCTACATCTTATTTAAAAAACAGATATCTCAAATAAATAACCTAATGATGCCTTCTAAGGCTTTAGAAAAATAAGATCAAGCTTAATTCAAATCCGCAAGAAAGAAAGAAATTATAGATACCATGTCTAGAATTAAAGAATTAGGGCATCAAAAGATACTTCAAAGGATCAGTGAAATAAAGATCTGGACCTTTGGAAAAAAATGAATGATAGTGACAATCCCTTACTCAAACTGACCAAAAGAGAGAAGAATCAAATAGACTTGAAAGGGGGATCATACAACAGATATCACTGAAAACTGAAAGGGGGTGTTACAAAAGCTACTGCTGAAATCCAGAAATTTAACAGTCAATATTTTGAAACTTTATCCATCAACAAATTTGAACTTTTTCCCAGAAGAAATGGGTAAACTTCACAATGTACATGACCCACCAAAACTGAACCAAGAAGAACCAAAACAACCTAAATGTATCCATTAGCAATGAGACTGGCTCATCAATTACAAGTCTCCCAACAAAGTTCACAGAGGAGGGCATAATGTAAGAGCCAGAAGTGAGGAGGAGCGTTGTGAAATGCTATCTTGAAGACATACGTGACTAAAGCCCTCATGAGCTCACAGCAGTCCTGCACATGATCAAGCCAGTCTGCATTCCAGCAAGAATGGAGAGACCTGACCCTCTTGATACTATAGCACTATAGAATAACTTGAAATCAGATCCCATGGTGCCTCCAACACTGCTCCTTTTATTCAAGGCTGTTTTATCTACTTAAGGACTTTGTGTTTTCCTGAGAATTTTAGAGTTATATTTTCCACTTCTATCGAGAATTTTATAAGTAGTTAAAATGAGGACTGAACTGAATCTGGATCATTTTCAGTAATGTGAGCCATATTAATTCTGCTAAACCAGAAACGTGGGGGTTTCCTCCATCTTTAGCATTGTCTTCAGTTTCTCTGCTCAGTGTTTTATAGCTTCTATTGTAGATTTCCCCCTTTTGATGTATGTGTATGTCTGGGTATTTTACTCTTTGTGAGTGATTATAATTAGTTTTACTTTTCCAGTACCTTTCCAAGCAGGCTCATTACTGATGTATGGTGATGCACTTTGCTAAATTCTCAGATCCAAGTCTTTTAGACTAGGCTCTAGAAAAAAAGTGACATGAAAGTTGAAAGAGGATAGTTGAGGTGAAGAAGGAGATTTGGGGTTGGTAAAAAAAAAAAAGCGTTAACGATGACAGATATAACCAAAGAACATTACAGAAATAAAGTCCAGGCAAACCCAATGCCACATGCCATGAGTACATAATAGCAAAATTATAAAGAGTGGGGCTGGAGAGACAACTCAGAAGCAAAGAGCACTGGCTGCTCTTCCAGAGGACCCAAGTTCAATTCTCAGCACCCACATGGCAGTTCCCAACTGTCTGTATCCCCAGCTCCAGGGGTTCCAATAAACTCTTTTGACCATCTTAGACACTACACATAAAGAGCACACGCATTCATGCAGGCAAAATACTCATATGCATAAAAATAAATGTTTTAAGTATATATAATTATAATCTAGAAAAAATGAAAATAGGAAATCAACCAAAACACTAGAAATACGTTTTTAAGTATTTAAAAGATAAAATGCCATAGGATTTGCATAAACCATTTGTATCCTCCCGTAGACTTAAATAGGCTCTAGGTGACTTATAATACATGGTGGAATACAAACGCCTCCTAAATAGCTGATAAGCTGTTGGAAATACAAGAAAAGAGTCTACATTTCCAATCCAGACAGTGTTTTTCTGGAATTTTCTATGTGGAATTCAGAAAGTTCCACCTCATCCCAACTCCCATCACTAACAGACAGACATTGAGATTAGATCTTCTGGAGGTGGGAGATGAGATACCTGACAGAATTCTCAGTCTCTGTCCTTTAAAGAGGCTCCTTGGGGTGCAGGTCTATGTCTGAATGAAAATACTCAAATTCAGAATCACTGAGTGTTAGAGTGCAGAGACCCTCAACCACAACCAAGTTCAATGATTTCCAAATGATTCTACAGGGGGCCAGTGAGATGGCTCAGCGGGTAACAGTGTCTGCTGCCAAACATGATGACCTGAGTTCAGTTCTGAAGATCTACATGGTGGAAGGAGAAAACCTGACCCCCATGTGCCACAACATACCTGTGCCCTCATAAACAAAATAATATTGATGCAATTTTTACAGTCTTTAATGCATCTACAGAGGTCTAGGGTTGTGTGTAGATATCAGGGGCAGGAATCCACGAGCCTGTTTAGAGACACAAGCAGGGATGCTAAGTAAGCCAACGTGGCACCCCTGTTTCCACCTGATCACCCTTCATATGATTAATACAAATATTGAGATTACAAATAGTCTGAATCTACAATCTGAAGTCTGAGGTCTCCTTTGAGCCCCTCTTTCTGCCCAAGAAAAAAATAAGGCTTTGAAGAATGTTCTCAGGGTCCTGACAAAACCACTTTAGAACATGCATACAAACACACACAGTCTGCCCTGATACTTGTGAGTGTGTGTGTGTGTGTGTGTGTGTGTGTGTGTGTGTGTATGAGAGAGAGAGACAGAGAGAGAGAGAGAGAGACACAGACACAGACACAGACACAGACAGACAGACAGACAGGCAGGAAGGCAGGCAGACAGAGTCAGAGAGAAAAGGAGAGAGAGAGAGAGAGAGAGAGAGAGAGAGAGAGAGAGAGAGAGAGAGACTATCTTTCTATGTAGCCCTGGCTCTCCTAGAACTCTCTATGTAAACTAGCATGGCCTCAAACACACAGTGATCCACCTGCCTCTGCCTCCCAAGTATAAGATCAAAGGCATATACCACTGTGCCCAGCTATAACAATTATTAATTTTATTATTTCATGGAGTTTTGCCAACAGAGGAAATCAGATCTCCTGCAACTGTGGCCTTGAAGGTGCTGGGAACTGAATCCAGGTCCTCCAGAAGGGCAGCCAATGTGTTTAACCACTGACTCATCTTGCCAGCTTGGCACCCTGATGTTCTTGACCCTCCAGTCTCCACAGTATTTACAGGGACCATCACAGCATCTCTCCAGCCATGGTCCTTGGGCTTCTAGTAGCAAAATCCCCTGAGAGTTGTTTAAAATACTCACTCTGGATTTCCAGCCCACATGACCTAAAACCTGTCACTGGGATCTCCTAAATTGCTGTCTCACAAGCTGGCATCAAAGTTTAGGCAGGTGACTCTAGAGTCTGAGGAAACTGAGGCCCTCACAAATGCTTCCTGGAAAGCCTTCCCATCCCAGCTAATGCAGCATTCTGGGAAGTAGGAACTGAATGATGCATGCTGAGCAAAATCCTAGGAGATGCTGTTGTCAGACTGGAGCCCCCACAAATCGTTGTAATTAGATGGCGCTGGGAATGACCACAAAGGGAGCAGAGGCTACAGTATGAAGCTCTGGCTATGGAGGAGAGCAGGACCAACAAGAAACAGATTGAATTCCACGTGAGGGCAGTGGGAAGAAAGCTCAGGTCCGTGAACATCCCCAGCTCACTTCTGCTTCTCTCCCCGCTACTCTTCCCAGTCTGCCATCCCACCCAGCGAGGATAGACAGCAGTGTGAACATCTCTTGCCCCATTAAGTGGCAACGGCTTGAAAGACACTTTCTCCTTGAGCTGGCTGTGCTTAGCAACTCGATTTTAAAATGAGAAGCTTCCTGATATTTTTCTACAGACCTCTTGAATCAGAATTCACAGGAGTGGAACCCTGGAATCTTTTTATAAAGATCTCCATTGATTTTCATGCTGTCGGTACTAATCCAAACTGTTACAGCAACTAAATTTGGGGACCTCTGCACGTGTCCAGATTGAAGGGTCCTGGTGCTATTTTAAAACATTGAGGGAAGAGGAATAGGGGTTGGAGAGAAAGAGGGAGAGCCGATTATTTTTTCTTAAAAGAGGAGACCTAAAAGGAACAGAATTAGACAATTGGACTGGGGTGATGGATGGCTCAGTAGACAATGTAATGCAGACCTGAAGACCTAAATTCAGATTCTCCCGAACCAATGTAAAGCCAAGCATGATAGCATGTGCCTATAATCCTAGCAGTTCTACAGTGAGATGGGAGGCAGAGACAAGAGAATCCCTCAAAAGCTCAAGGGCTAGCTAGCCTGATGCACACAGCAGAAAAATAGAATCCCTTTCTCCAAACAAGGTGGGAGATGAGGACCAACACCCTCCATGTCATACTGAATGGTTTGTAGAATGTCTAATAAACAAAATATAGTGTTCACAATAGTAATGGCAACATTGAGAGATGGCTGCATATTTAATTAATAATTAAATTATTCATGAAAGACTAGGAAGAAGGCTCTGTCAGTAAAACGCTTGTTCTACATGCATAAGTGCCTGAGTTCAATCCCTAGAACCCACATTTAAAAGAAAAAAAAAAAAAAAAAGAGCCAGGCATGACAATGTGAGCTTATAATTCCAACACTGGAGAAGTAGGGACAGAAGAATCTGTGGGGCCTGTGGGCCAGCCTGGCCTATGTGGTAAATTGCAAGCTTCGTGGTAAAATCCAGAGATACTGTCTTTGAGAAGAAAGCAGATGGTGCCTGAGGAACAACATCTGAGACTACCTCTTGCTGAATTGATCAAGGCAGGCAGTGTGCACATGCAACTGCACACACACACACCCCTGCATGTACTCATACAGGAAAGAACAAAGCTAATTCTTCTGAGACCTTATTCCACTCAAGGGACCACCTACATACTACTATCTTATTTAACCCCTACGTCACTCTTAAGAGTGGCTACTATCATCATCCACATACACAAAGAAACTGAGTCTCTGGAGAGACAAGTAGCTCACCTGAGCCACTCAGATAGTCACTGAAGGAGCCTGGTCTCCTCCAGTAGATGTAGAAAAAGGCCCTGGGAAGCAGAACCACTTTTTGTTCCTCTTCCAGCAACTGTTTAATGGTGGCAAAGCCAGAATTCTTGTTTTGAACAGCTGGGCAGTGTAGAGGGCCAGGGAGATTTGCATTGTGTGAGTTCTCCTTTCCTTTAACTTGAAGATAGAAGGGAGACTTGAAACATCTAAGTCCAGACTTTTAACAGTGATGTTCAACCCAAATGAATCTGTCTTCCTTGGTCCAGCCTGTCCCCCAGATCCATCTGAAACTCACCAGAACCACCTTGCCATTAAGAGTTACAGAGACCAGGAAGGGGGACAACATTTGAAATGTAAATGAATAAAATAACCAATTAAAAAAAAAAGAATGCCTGGAGCTCAGTGCTAGCCTTACCACTTACCAGCCTCGGGAAGCCTTTGGGCTCTCTATGCCTGATCTGCAAAGTGAGGCTATGCTCAGGTCTCCTCCACAAGGGAAGACTGTTTCCCATTCCAAGCAGGCAATGAACAAATGTTGGATTATAACCTTTGGATCCTGCAAAGATTTCCCCCATCTTCCAGGTTCAGAGCTCATTGGCCAGTGACCTGCAACCACGATTAGCCAATACCTGAAGCCCACCAGGCACCTAAAGCACTTGTTTGGATTAATGTGCTGTCTGGTGACAGCTCTCCCTGAGGATTACAACTCTACTCGAATGCAGACTCAGAAGGCAGGAACTTGCCCTCCTAGTCTGGATACTGCATAGCACACAATGTAAATGTCTCATCCTGCAATCGCTCATCAACATACCTAAACAAAAGCACAGCACCGCTCTATGAGTCAGAGTAGCTAGCACCCTGGGGACATCCACAATACAGAATCTACTGGAGTATGTCCTGTAAGAGACACTGCAAAGCCCGGCAGGTCTAGGGGAAGAGATCCAACCCCAGATGAAACCATTTTGGCCAGCTGGCTGTGACACCTACCTCTCCTGTCTGCTCTGCCAGGCCAGGGACTAAACATGTCCTCTGTGATTTGTGATGTCTCTGTTGGCATAGGAGGAGTGTAGCAGCAGCAGTCACAGCAGCAGCAACAGTGTCTGCAAATGCAGCAGGCTGGCCAGCCTGCTAGAGAGATGCAGACTGATCAAGGAGCCAAGGGCCCGCTCCCCTGGGCACAGCCGGATGCTGCGGCTGACCATAGTAATTCATCATGTTTAAAAACTCACCCATGGGAGGGACCCTGGAAGAGGCAGAGAAGCCAAGCAATGGGTTCTGAAGGAAAGGAGGGTGTGTGTGTGTGTGTGTGTCTTTCATCAATTGTAAAAAAGGAATGGTAAGAAGCAGCCAATCTGCAGGATACAACATAAACAAGACCTAGAAGAGAACTCCTCTGGAGTAAACAGCCAAAACAATCTAAGGAAAATTAACCTCCCTATGAAACAAATTCCCCTTTCCTCCTATAGGAATACCTACTTATTCTGATGCTTTAAACCCTACTCCCTGTGTGGGAAGTGAGCTCAGGCTGGAGGGTATGCCAGCCATTGAATGACCTTGGAGAAGTCATTTATATTCTTTCTTATATTCTTTCCTTTCTCCTCTTCTTTCTCTCCCTCTTCCCTTCCTCCCCTCCCCCCTCTCTGTATACATGTGTGCATGCATGCATTTGGATATCAGAGGTTAATCTCAGACACCTTTCTCTCTCTCTCTCTCTCTCTCTCTCTCTCTCTCTCTCTCTCTCTCTCTGTGTGTGTGTGTGTGTATGTGTGTGTGTGTGTGTGTATGTGTGAACAAGTGAAGACACCAGAGACCAACCTCAGCTCTTGTTCCTCAGACACTCTGACCCTTTCCTTTTTGTTTCTGTTATTTCATCTTATTTTATGTATATGGGTGTTTTGCCTGTATATATGTCTGTGTACCATGTGCATGCCTAGTGCCTCCTAGAGGCAAGAAGAGGGCATCAAGTCCCCTGAAACTAGACTTACAGACCATTATGAGCTGTCATGTGGGTGCTGGAAATCAAACCCAGGTCTTCTGGCAAAACGGTAAGTGCTCTTACCTGCTGAACCATCTATCCAGACCCTCTGCACTTTGTTTTTGGTTTTTTGTTGTTGTTGTTGCTTTGTTTTGTTTTGTTTTTTGAGACAAGGATCTCTCACTGTTCTCAAGCCAAGCTCACTGATTAGGCTAAGCTGGCTGACCAGGGAACCCTAGAGAGCTGCCTGTCCCTGCCTCTGCTGCACTGAAATTATAAGTGCATTCCCCTACACCTGGCTTTTTATGAGGGTTCTGGGAGGCAGAGGGTCAAACTCAGGTTCTTGTGCTTGCAAAATAAGCACCTTACTAGTTGATCCAGCACCACAGCCCCGTTTCCACTCTCTTGCCATGTTGTCTCTAAGAAGGCTGAGCTAGATTGGGTACACAGGTGTGAATAGTGTGGAAGCGGATCATGTAAGCAATCTACTCAGGTGTATACAGCTGGTGGGTGAGAGCAGAGGTGTTAAACTGTTCACCAGGTTACCAGTATAAAGCTGGAAGGGTTTAACAACAAGCACAGAGTGAGAGTCTCACAAACTACCTACTATGGTACTACAGAGCC
The DNA here is from genome assembly GCA_019843965.1 of Rhynchomys soricoides. Classification (NCBI taxonomy): domain Eukaryota; kingdom Metazoa; phylum Chordata; class Mammalia; order Rodentia; family Muridae; genus Rhynchomys; species Rhynchomys soricoides. The sequence continues at coordinate 2,374,622 of JADRCH010000121.1, forward strand.
ACATCGGGCCCTTCCAGGTCTATGAAATTCCCCTTGCTTCAGCAGCCCTATGAATGCTCCCCCATGGGACCAGCTCCTTGACATTGTGCCAGATTTAGCAACCAGCTGCATCGATGGGAGATAGGTCTACAGCTCCAGACAGCTCTTCTCCCAGACAACAAGAGAGGTAAAGATAAGGAAATCGAGAAGAGGAGGGGAAACAAGAAGGGGGAAGGGGACTCTTCATTGACATAATTGAAGCATTTCCCCCAAATGAGAAACTGGAACTTGATGTTAAATCTTTATTTCAGCCAGTGTAGTATAAACCTTCAGTATATGATCCTTCAGCTAGTGAGAAACAAAGGCAGGATTCCAACCCACGGAAGAATTGAAGACTGGTTTTCATCCTCTTCCACATCCATCCTAAAATATGATCAGGGACAACCAAAGCTGCCGCTCAACTCACCAAAAACATGAAGGCATTCACCTGTATCTACACCTCTCAGCTGCTGTGACTAAAAGCAGCTGAGAGGGTTCATTCAAAAACAATGGAAAGTAGACCTCACAGCTCTGGAGGGTGGGAGCTCAAAGGTCAAGACAATGGTAGACTCAGAGTTTGAAGGGATGACTTACTGCCTCAAAGATGATGTTCTTCTAGATGTCCTTACATGAGGAAGGCCCACACCATCCCTATAACCTTGTAAGGGCACCAGCTCAATGAGGAGGACAGAACCCCCATGACTTATTCACTGAACACCACAGTTTTTAATCCTACCACATTAAGGAATAGTTTCAACATGAGAATTTTGAGAGAACACTCAAACCACATCAGTACCCCATACTTATATGTAGGCTCCAAAAACTGGGCATTTAAGGAGCTGGAGAGATCGCCTAGAGGTTAAGGGTCCAGGCTGCTTTTTGGCAGAGGTTCTACCTTCAATGTGAAAAGAATGGGGTCCTAAAAGATGGCCTTAAAATTGATAGAACCAATACACCAGGAAATGATCTCCAAGGTCCTGGGTGTTACAAAGCTTGAGGCAGTCAACCGGTGCCTGAGATGGCATGGCTGGTGCCCAAGAACTGGAGTTAGGGGCCATGACCACAGACAAGAAATAGATAAAAGAGTGGTAAATAGCCAGGCTGCAGGGAATAGGTGTCAGTGACCCCCAAACAAAGAATGTTGCCTGCTCCCTACCCATGGCAGAAGACAGGTAGCCTCTGTGCCCATCCACCCAGGGACATAGGTGGTAAGATTGCAGCAAAAATTGAAGATTTATTGAGTGTTTTTCTTTCCCAGGGACTGAAAGATTTGGAAGGACTGGTACTATCCATTCCTCCTGGATAAAATGAGATGAAGACCTCCACAGACAAAAATCTTTATCAAGACTTCAAAGTGTTAGAAGGTGGTGAGCAGGCTGCTGAAGAGAAAAATGAGCAGTGGTCTCCCCTAGCTGTGAACATGACGAATTGAAATACTAACATGCCTGGCAAGATATGCCCATTGGTACAATAATGACATGGTGGTTACAGGGTGGTTACCAACCACTTTCTGCTTGGGTTTGAGTTCTGCTCCATTCATATCTGATATTGTAAACCTGCACAAAAGCCCATATCTGGGGAGGTCATAGGCCCTGGGAGGAGGGGCTATGGCCAGGATGCTAAACTGTTCCCAGCTAGTGCAGAGACTTGGGACTGGCCAAAGTGCCAAGAACAAGTGATAGTTTAGTGCTCAGCCCTAATAGGACATCTCTTCCGCCCCTTCAAGGTTCCGGGAACATCACAGAAAAAGGGACAGAAAGAATGTAAGAACAGAGTGATGTGAATCAGTGCCACTCCAAAACACTGTCTACCAGACATGGCACAGCTATTGCATCCATGAACTTGGAGTAGCAGTGGCTACCCAAGACCTGCACAAGTTTATATTCCACCAGCATTGCATCACGGGCAAGGAAGAAATTCCTAAGTCCCTCTCAGACGATCTACAGACAGCTGCAGGGAGGAAGGTCATATTCTTTGCTGGTATATGTGTTAGTTCATTGCTGCCACTAAAGCAAATGACCCCACACCTACGCTCTTGCAGGCAACCCCTAATTAAATGCAATAGGTTACAAAAAGGCCGTGCAAGTAGGAAGGAGGCTTGGGGAGAAGAAATTAGATGAAATGGAAACAGAATATAAGAATAATAATTCTTTGGTCAAAGAACAATGTGCATGTGTATGAAGTTATAACACACACACACACACATGCACACACACACACACACACACACACGCACACATCCTCGCTTTAGCCTCTCTTTATTGGAAGCATTCTCGGCAGCACCCAGCAGCTGCTGACAGGAAACCATTACTCACTGGACAGGCAGCCTGGGAAACCCCAGCCATCTGCTTCTGTCCCGGCATGTTCCCAACCCCACTGACAAATGCATCACAGGCAGGGAAGGCAGGGCCACCATCTGCACACAGCCTTCAGTAGGGCTCTGCAATTTCTTGGGGTCTTGGTCAAGCTGTTCGTCCATCCTGGGGAGGGAGCACTATTGGCCTGACCTACACAGGCCTTTGGCCCTGCCTGACCTGAATAAATCACCTTGGAGTTTTCTATCTACTCCTTAACAAATGGCTTCCTTAATCGCTCATGGGGGGGGAGGGGGATGTTTAAATCCAGGAGGCAGGAAAGTGTGGGATATATCCTCTAAGATAGAGATTCTCACCCTGTGGGGTTTCAAACAACCCTTCACAGGAGTCTCCTAAGACCATCAGAAAACACATATATTTACAATTCATAGAAAAGTTTAGAATTAGGAAGTAGCAACAAAAATAACTTTATGGTTGGGGGTCACCACAACATGAGAAACTTTATTAAATAGTCACAGCATTAGGAAGGGTAGAAAGCACTGCTCAAGGGGTCAGGGCCTTATGGGGTCTTCCCCTGTTTATAATGGAATGCTGGTGAGCCCAATCTTGTTCAGGTCATGGGTGATCACTGTTGCTGTGAGTTCATGCTGCTGTGAGCCAAATCTAGAAAGTTCCACAGTATTCTACAGAAGCACTTAGCCCCATCCCTTTGCTCTGGCAGTCTTTCTCTCCCCAGCCCTTCACCTTCCATGATGTACCCTAAGCCCTGCAGGTCTGCAATAGATGTCCATTTAGGGCTGAGCACTAGACACTTATTCATGGATGGAAGAAAAGCTATTAATCTTGTCTATATTTTTCAAAAGGGGGGAAATAACTGCTTTTGTCATTTCTTTGAACAAAGACAAAGGTCTTTGGTGGAAAACTATAGTTATAAAGTAGCTTTATAAAGAATAACTTTATGGTTGGGGGTCACCACAACATGAGGAAATTTGTTAATTTAATACATTTAATAAATTAATTTCCAAAGAGGTCATGAGGTTGTTTTGGAGGGTACACGTGTGTGCCAGAGGTGAGCATCAGGCTTCCTCCTCAATCACCCTCCACTTTGTTTTTTGAGACAAACAAACACTGTTCCATTCAGAGGACTGGTCATGTAGACTCAGAATGAGGGATCTTCCTGTCTCTGCCTCCTCAGCTCTGAAATGGTGCAGGCTATCTGCCCAGGCCAGCTTGGACATGAACAGTGGGGAATCAGAACTCAGGTGCTCATGCTTATGTGACAAGTGTTTTTATCACTTGAGCCATCTCCCCAGACCTAAGAGAGATCATTTGCGATGTGGCACTCCGCTAATGTCCTTCTATGGAATAGGTTGATTTCCCAAGACAATGAGTCCAGAAGGATGCCCAATCTGCTGCGGACCCTGTGGCAAATCCTATAGTCTCATGTAGATGGAGCATGAATTAGAGACCACAGAGTCACTTCCAAACTTCCAGTCCTACAGGGGGGCCATAGAGATAGCATAGTGTTAGCATCAGGGAGTTTCTGTCCAACCCTTCCCTCTGCTATTCGGAGGATATCTGTGACCTTGGAAGTGTTTCTGACCTGCAGAAGGAGGCTTATCATCCTTGTCTCCTTCGTTATTGTAGGGATAACAGTGAGGGTCCACAGGCATACCCTGTCCCACCCTCTCTCCTGTCTGATTCCAAGTGCCTTCCCTTCCAGTGGGAAGCAACCAGAACCGTAAAGTCTCCTGATCCTAAAGCAAACCCAAACCTGTCTATGGCTGCAACAGAAACAGGGTGAAGGAAACTTGATGGGGAGCCTCTGTCGCCTCTCTCTCCTCAGCCTTTGTGGTGATACACACATTAATTTTTATTTCCAGACTGCAAATTGACAACATAATGTAGGCTTTTTTTCTTCTTTTTCTTCAAGTGATTTGGGCTTAGCTGTTACTCAAGCCAAAAAAAAAAAAAAAAAAAAAAAAGGCCAACACCAAGCTGATGTCTACATCTAAGATAAATTATGTTAGTTTTTTTTCAGTGAGCGAATTGGGGCAGGAAAAAGATTTTACCAGAACAAAATGTCCTGGGATGAAAAGGTGACTTCAAGTAGGTTTGTTTGTTTGCCAAGGGTCCTAGATGGGCTCAGTTCACCTGCTCCTCTGGGGGCAATGCTCACCTCAGGAGTCTCCAGCTTGGCCTAAGTCAAGCCCCCTAAGTCTGGGAACAGAGGTGGCCTTAGATATCAGGTACCTGACCACAGGCAGTGTACCTTCTGAGAATGAAGCCATGAGGGAAGGCAGGAAGAAACAAAAGCATCCTGGATGTTTAGGAGAAAGGTTGCTTTTACTAGTCTAAGATGTCACAATGAAGGAGAGACAAGGGCCACATTCAACGATGGAGTACCTTCTAATCAATGTAAGTCTGACTTAACATTGTGTGTGTGTGTGTGTGTGTGTACAAAGTTATAAAAGAATACACATACAAGCACACACATATAATCTTCCTCCTCTCACATGCTTGTGTGTTTAGGAAGGTCTCAGACATGACACTACAGAGTAGAGTCATTTGGTAAGACCACTTGTTCCAAATGCTCCATTGGAAGATTGTTCCATTGGTAAAGTGTTTTCCTTGCAAGTGCAAGGACCTCAGTTCAATCCCCGGAATCCACCTCAAAAGGCTAGACATGGTGGTATGCTCTTGTAAACCCAACACTTGGGAGGCAGAGATAAGTAGACCCCTACGGCTTGCCGGTCAGCCAGTCTAGCATAACTTGGCCAGTTCTAGAACAATGAAAACCCATGTGTCAAAATACAAAGAGGACAGGGCCTAAACAATGACTCACACAGCAGTCCTCTGGTCTCACACACATGCACACATACATGCAACAAGTACACCCACATATGTGTGCACACCCACACACACAAACATACAAACCCATTGCTCTGCCACATTATAAAGATT
>JADRCH010000121.1:2395533-2438033 GCA_019843965.1 Rhynchomys soricoides
GATAGATAGATAGATAGATAGATAGATAGATAGATAGATAGATAGATAGATAGATAGATAGCATGGATGGGTGGGTGGGTGACTGGATGGATGGATGGATAGATGATAGATAGATAGATAGATAGATAGATAGATAGATAGATAGATGATCTCTGAAGACCAAATAATAAGGTACCACATAAACTAGCAAATATCTTGAACCAAATGACTAGTAGAAAAGAAAAGAGAGGACTATAGGACTGAATATAAGCAAACTACATCCATCAACTAATAGCATTAACTAACAAGGTGCTGAGGAGATGGTACACTTGGTGAAGTTGACTGCCTCTAAGCATGAGGACCTGAGTTCAGGTCCCCAGAACCCACATCAAAGCTGAGTGTTGTAGATCAGGTCTATAACCCCAGTGCTGAGTCCCTGAGTTTCATTGGCTGGCCAGCCTAGCCACTCAGTAAGCTCCAGTAGAGTCAGTGAGAAATCTTGTCTCAACAATTTTTGAAATATAACTTCCAAAAACTTTGAGGATACAGAGCCCAGGGGAAATTCAAAGTCTTGAATATTTAATAATTAAATAGAAAATAAAAAAGCCTGAATATATATATACATGCAACTATTCATCTTAAGAATCCAGAAGAGAGATAGTCAAATTGAACCCCCACAAAATGAACAAGGTGAGAGCCCCAAAAATGAAACAGAAAACAAATTTATGATCCAAGAAAAATTAAAGTTTATTGCTTGAAGTGACTAATAAAATGGCTGCTCTCCTAGAACTATCTAGAAAAAGAAAGAGCATATTGTGCCAGCATTATAAATAAAAAAGATTTCACAAGTCTACACACCAACAAAATCAGAGGATTATCAAATATTATGTAAATAAACTTAAGCATTTAAATGAAATAAATGGGTGTCTAGGAATACACAGCTTGTTAAGACAGTTATTAGAAATGACAAAATTAGAATGATCCTTTATCTTGTAACAAAAAAAAGGAAAGAAATTAGCATGAAAATGAAAGCTTCCACAGAGAAACCTGTACGTCCCAAGAATTTTAGCAGTGAACACTTATGAACATTTGAAGAAGAAATGACACCAATCTTTTGGGGGGGGTGCCACATACATGAGAGTACCTGAAAGGCCAAGACAGAGTGGTTTAGATACCCTAGAGCTAGAATTACAGGTGGTTACGAGCTACCAGACATAGCTGCTGGGAACTGAACTTGGGTCCTCTGGAAGGGTAGCAATTCTCAAGACATCTCTCTAATCTGTCATGTCAACCTTGCACAGATGCTAATAAAGAATAGAAAGGCCAGAGTGCAGCTCAGTGTAGCCCTGCATGCATCAAACACTAAGTTCTAAACCCCAGTACCATGAACAAACAAGATGTTTGGGGGTGGAAAGATTGCCGAGTGGTAAGAGCATTTGTTGCTCACACCTGCATCTCACACCTGTGTACCTAGCAACTAGAAAGCACAGGCAAGAAATCTCTATTAATCCAAAGCCAACCTGGTCTGCATAGCAAGTTCCAGGTCATGTAGACCTACATAATGAGACCCTATCACCCTATCTCAACACACACACACACACACACACACACACACACACACCAAGAAATATCAGACATTAATGAGCTGCACTTTGGGTGTGCCTATGGGTGCATTTCTGGAGAGTATTAGTTGAAGAGGGAAGACCTAGCCCGGATGTAAGCAGCACCATCCATGGTTAGGAATGAAAAGAGAGTGCCAGCTCAGTACCAGCACCGGCTTTCTCTGCTTTCTGCACCACTGAGATGTAAGCAAGCAAGTTCACAACCCTGCTGCCATGGAGCAGCCTGTGGCCACACCTTTCCTCCATGATGGACCATATCCCTTCACAAACTATGTGTTAGAAGAATCCCTTCCTCTCTTAAGTTGCTTCTTTTCAGGTACTTACAGTGACAAGAGAAAGAACTAATACAGTAGCCCAGGCTAGCCTTGAACTCACAGTCCTCCTGTGTCAGTATCCACAGTTGCTGGAATTATGGTCAAATGTCACCATGCTTGGCCTTCAAGTCATTTTAAAATGTGAACTGCACGTGTTTCCTTTTGGCCCTTCTCTTTTCAAGTGGATGAACACTTGAGAAAAGAAGAGCGTCTATTGCTCTTCTGGTAGCATTTCCCACAGTTCCTGGCACAAACCAGGAAAAAAACCCTCAATAAACACTGGTTAAAGAGGGAACAAACATCAATACACACACAGCTCAAGCTCACCATATACATGATTTTTTAAAAAAAATAAATGAATGAAAAGTAAAAGAACAGACTCAGAAAAAAAAAAAAATACATCCTCTGCCAAGACTGTAATATGCAAAGTCCTCATGGAAGCTCTAAGAGATAAGAGGCTAAGTAAGAACTGACTGAATAAAGATGAAGTAAGAGTTAAAGCCAGGCTGAGAAGAAAGGGGAGAGGCAGCTGAAGGGAAGCATGGAAATGAGGGCTATGGAGATAGTGCAAGGTCTCATGTGGGTGTCAAGCTGCTGGGGCAGGCAGCCGGGTCTGATCGGCATTGATAGCAGGCATTCATTTCCTCCTGGCAGAGCCTCCCTTCTCTTCCTTCACTGCAGGCCTGGGAGTGCAGGGTTCAGATATATCCCTGTAGACTCTAGATCTGAGATCTAGACAAGTCAGTCACTCTGCTCTGCTGGGCCGTGAGAACCTAATCAGTACCCTGGTTAGAAAGGTCTCTTAGAACTGTGTCTGATCCTCCTGACAAAGAGTTCTGGTGCCACTGATCCAAGGCATCCTAGGGCCCCTTCTTTTATTTTGTATTTTCTTGAGTCAGGTTCTCACTTTGTAGCCCTGGCTAGCATGGAACTCACTGTGTAGACCAGGCTATCCTCAAACTCAGAGAGACCCACCTACTTCTACTTTCCAAATGCTGGGATTAAAGTCATCTGCCACCGTGTCTGTCTTTTTAATGTGTATATAAATGCATATATGTATTTGCCTTCTTGTCTGTATGTGTCCTGGTTCATGTAGGTGTCCTCAGAAGACAAAAGTGGACATCAGATCCTCTAGAGCCAGAGTTACAGATGGTTGTGAGCCACTGAACATGGGTGCTGGGAACTGAGCTGGGGTCCTCTATAAGAACAACAAGCACTCTTAACCTCTGGACCACCTTTCTAGACCCTATTTTGTCTCATTTCTTTATTAACAGAACATAACTGATGCCTGTCAGAGCAGTGTGGAAACAGCCAGCCCCCCTCTGTTAATACCAGGCGTCACACGGGATGGTAGATCTCACCATTCCTTATTAGTTTCAACCCTTCGACTGGAAGCTTCTTCTTTTATTCATTCACTCATTCCTGCAAAAAGTATTTACTGAGCACCTTCTATGGTGTGTGTGCATACGTGTGTGTGTGTGTGTGTGTGTGTGTGTGTGTGTGACGACTCAGTCCATCTGTAGGCAAATGTCTGAGTTCTGCACATGCTTTTAAGGTAAAACAGGAAGAACCAAGCTCCTTGCTGTGGTAAGGGTATTAAGTGCACTTTCTAAATATATGGTATTTATCTGTATATAATTAATAATCCAGGTAGAATCCCTTCACTTTGCCTTGATCTTCTCTTGGTATGTCCTTCCCCTTAGTTGGAACAAAAAGGAATAGAAAACCTTTCCTGCTATAATTAAGACCCCCATGTTCTTCTGCCAACTGCTACAGGTCTAAGGGGAAGTTGATTAATCTCTCTGGATTAATTTTTCCCTCTGTACATAAACACTTAAACAAAAGACAAGTCACCAAGAATAATTTAAGCAGTTCCTGATGAGTTTCTCCTGCTTTGGTTGACACGAACAGGCACAAATCACACAAATTCACAAAAAACGAATTTGCGCACATACATCATGGTAGTCAGAAATCCCTCCAGTGGCTCCCTAATACCCTTAAATAAAACCTAAAGTCCTTATGGTACCTTGGAGGTAATACGAAGCCCACTGACTGGAAGTAGTCCAGCCCCAAGGCCTCTCTGCCTCTCTACCTCTCTTCCCCTCACACTATACCAAGGGCTTGTACTCGCCAATATTATCACTCTTCCCTCTGTCTTCCTGAAGCTTTCATCCTTGCCTAGGAAACTCTCCTTTGTCTCAGTCCCCACTCCTTTCAACAGGTGTTTCTTTCAGAGCATTCCCTGATCTGGCCACCCACATAAAGACATGTCTCTATGTCACTATGTACCCCTTAACTTTCTTCTTTTATATTTGTATTATATTGTTATTCTTTTATTTTGTGTGGGGAGAGGTGCATGTGAGGGAGTACACATAAGATATATAGCTCATACTTGGTGGTCAGTGAACAACTTTGGGGTGGTCAGATGACAGCTTTCGGGATTCAGTCTCTCTCTCTCTCTCTCTCTCTCAGAGAGAGAGAGAGAGAGAGAGAGAGAGAGAGAGAGAGAGAGAGAGAGAATTGAACTCAGATTATCAGGTCTAGTGGCAAACACCCCCACCTGCTGATCCATCTCACTAGCCCAGCTCTCTTCTTTTGAATCCTGACTGCTCAGCCCACCGTCTATTTCCCTCCACCAGAAGATGTATTATGCTAGAACGAAGATCTCTGCTTCCTTCCCTGCTCTGTCCTCAATGCCTTGAGTTACTTCCTGTCTGGCTCATAGTAATCAATCCTTTCTCATAACAAAGTAAGTATCACTGTGTGTCAAAATTTAGCCATACTTAGTGAGTTTCTAATCTGACTCCTGGTGCCTGTATGGGGCAGGTTAAGTATTATAATTACATCTTAGAATAAATTCTGCAGTATAGCTATGGACAGAAATGAACCATTCGCTGAAGTCAACACACTCCATCCTGTGCAGACTTTGGCTTTACAGCAGAATGAGTTGTAGTAAGACAAGAGTAATGACCATTCCTTGTGTGGAACATGGATCTTCCAGCCCTCCTCTGGCATAAACCTAAAGAAGTTCAGTTATTTATCCAGAGTTAAAATAAAGGTGTACATCCATGACCAACCCCTTGGTTGTTTATCTTCATGAGTGAACTACAAAAGAACAGAAAGATCTTGACAAATGAGAAATATTTGAGGTGTGCAGCTAAAATGTGTGAAGCTGGAGCTGGGGAGCTGGCTCAGGAGTTGAGAGCACTTGATGTTCTTCCAGAGGATCTGAGTTCAGTTCCCATCTCCTACAGTAGATGGGTGGCTCACAGCTGTCTATAACTCCAGATCTGGGGAATCTGATATTCTCTTCTAATATCCATAAGCTCCTGCACTCAAGGGCCCATACCCACACACAGACACATATACACATAACTGAGAATAAAAATAAATCCGTTTTAAAGCATAAAGTTGCAACTATCAGGTCCTCCTCTCACTAGTCTTTCACTGTGTTTAATTTCATAAACTTTATTATTTAAAAAAAATGCAAATAAATAAAAATATCACAGGTCAAAGTCAATAAACTCCATGAACTTATATATAGTTAGAATTAGTATTTAAAATGGAAACTGTGAGGCTTTATATTCAATTTTATACTTTCAAGTATCAAATATATCTTATGTACTGGTCTACCACCAAAAACAAAACAAAATTCTCCATGATAGAGTTAGAGCTAGTTAAACAATTAACTTTATATTCTCTTTCATAACTCATGCCTGTTACCTGCCTTCATCGGGTTGGTTTTCATCTCCTTGTATTTGGCCATTCTTGCTCTCTCTTCCACGTGTTCTACTGCACTCATGTGTATATTTATTTACATATGCACATATATTATTGACTAAATTCTGCATATGGCAAGGAACAGATACTTTTCCTGAGAATGTGTGACTGCTTAGTATTGTACATTCTAAGTTCATGTCTGTACCCCTTACCTTTCTTTTTTTTTTAATTGTATTACAATTTTATTCTTTTATTTTGTGTGGGAGAGGTGCGTGCATGTGTGTACATACAAAGTATAGTTCTCACATGAAAGTCAGTGAACAACTTTCAAGATATATATGTATATACCAATTTTTCATTATCCATTCATTTATTGATGGGCAGCTAGGTTGATTCCAATTCTTTGCTATAATGAATAAGCCGTCAATCATGAGGTACAGATGTCTTTATGACAGGGTATAAAATTATTTGGGTATATGTCCGAGGGTGAAATAGCTGAGTCATGTGATAGTTCTATTTTTAATTTTTGAGAAATCTGTAAAATAATTTCCACAATAGCTATATTAATTCACATCTCTCCTTTCCAACATTCCTTTTCAGTTTTGTTGATGATAGCCATTCTGACTGGGGTGAGTATACCAAAGTGGTTTTAATTTCCATTCTCCTGACAGCTAGAGCTACTCAATACTTTTAAAACAGTTATAGACTATTTGTGGGGAGGGGGTTTGTTTTTGTTTTGTTTTGTTTTGTTTGAAGACTGTCTAGTCAATTATTCACTTATCTGTTGATTGGTAGTTTTATTTCCTTGGGATTTATTTTCTGCAATTCTTTGTAAATACTGGATAGTAGCCTCTTGTCTGGAGTGTAGATGGTAAAGATTTTCTACCATTCTATAGATTGTCTGTTAACTCTGTTGATTGTTTCCTTGGCTGCACAGAAATTTTTATTTTCATGTCATCCCAGCAGTTGATGCTTGGGAAGAAATTAATGAAATTGAGTATAAAAAATAATAATATATAAAATCAACCAAAGAGTTGGTTCTTTGAAAAAAGTTAATAAGCTATGCAGATCCTTAGTTACCTGGCTTTTATCACTAGTCTCTGAAGCAGCTGCATATCCCAGGAGATCAGACCACCATGCATCCCATGCCTGGGACATAGTCAATTCATGTGTGGACTGAATGAGTGTGTTGCCACACAGCAAATAGAACACAACTGCCTCTCTTTTGTGCCATAGTCACTCTCTTGCATAGGACACAAGCTAGGAAATATTCACACTCACTATCACCAACATAAACTTACACACACACACTTCCATCATGGAAGGAGTAACGGAAAATGCTAGACATTGTATTTATATCCAACTGTGCAAATGGTTCCTAGTCAGATGAAGCAAGAATACATTTGCTGACTTATTACTTGTTTTAATGTCTCAGGGACAGCACACACTGACACATATTGATACATATATGTGACACAAACACGGATTTATGAATACGTAGATATACGTGGACAGAAACCAATTACAAACAGAAATAAATAAAAACTTAATAAAGTCTTCAAGTTCACTTCAGAATTAATGTAGAAGACATATCAAAAATAAATTAAACACATGGGAGTATATACACTTCTTAGGTTAGGCATGGTAGTGCATGGTTTTGGTCTCAGAAGGCAGAATCAGGTAGATCTCTCTGAGTTTAAGACCAGTTTGGTCTACATATCTAGTTCCAGTTCTAAGTTCTATGCCAGCCAAGGCAACATAATGAGAGAGAGAGAGAAAGAGAGAGAGAGAGAGAGGTTGAGAGAGAGGTTGAGAGAGAAAGAGCTTGGTATAGGAAAGCCAGGAAAGAGTCCTTCTGGCACCTGCTTCTGCAGCACAAGAGAGTGGAGTTCTGCTAGGCTCATCCTGAGCTGAGAAAAGCTTTGCTTGGGAAAAGACCTGAACTTGCAGAGAAGAGAGAACCATTGTCCCAAGTAAGGAATTCCTGAATATGCTGGGTAAATAGAAGGTCTGTCTTCCCTAGGCAGCATTGGAATGGAGAGCACCCAAAATCCCAGTGAGTTCCAGCGGGCCAGAAAATCCTGCAGAGGCTATTAATCCACTAAAGTCCCCTTGCTGGGAGAAAATCTGATTAACTCTACCTCTCCAGATGGGCTCAACTGTGAAATGTATATCTCATTTTTGAAAGTCAGATAAGGTAGAGGAAAAGGCGGGTGAAGAAAAATTGGGGAGAAGGGTGCCATAGGAACAAGATACATACATGTACTCCTTGGCTCTTCCATTAATTTGGAGCCCAGCTTTCCCAGCCTGTATGATGCCAATCAAACATCCTCTGTTCAGATGGAAGGGTGTATCTTCTATCTCTTTCAAAAGAGTCAGGTGGGTCAGCTCCCCTTTAACCCTAGAAACTAAGAACATTTTACCTGAATTTCCCTACCACAATGATCCTGGAAGGAGACTTACTCTATCCACCAGACCTTTGTTCTTAAGTCTTCTGGGCTCAAATATTATACCGTCAGCACTTTAACAAAATTGAGGGATCTGCTTCCATTGACCCTTTTAAAATGGAAATAGATGCAAAGACTCACAGTCAAACATTAGGCAGAGCCTGAGGAGTCTTGTGGAAGAATATGGGGAAATTTTGAGGGAGCCAGAGGAGTCAAGGATACCACAAGAAAACCTAAAGAATCAACTAATCTGGGCCCATGGAGGTTCACAAAGACTTAACCACCAACCAAAGAGCATGCATGGGCTGGACCTAGGCCACCTAGACCTATGGAGCAGATGTGCAGCTTGGTCTCCATGTGGGTCCCTGAACAATTGGAGCAGCAGGGGCTGCCCCTGACTCAGTTGCCTGCCTTCCTCCTAACTGGGCTGCCTTGTCTGACCTCAGTGAGAGAGGATGCTCTTAGTCCTGCTGTGACTTGATATGTCAGGGCCAGCTGGTACCCATGAGGGACATTCCCTTTTCTGAGAAGGAGGTGTGAGAGTAGGACTTGGAAGAGAGGAAGAAGAGGGGGCTGCGATTGGAATGTAAAATGAATAAACAAATTAATAAAAAACATGATAAACTGAGTCTGCCCGAACACATCTGGACTGAGGCTCATGGTGTTTTTCTTACATACAACTATTTTTTAAAAAATAAAGGTAAGGATTTTGAAAGACTTAAAAGATAAATTCCATAACCTCTCTGGAGCGACAGAAGACCTGCAAAGACCCTGAGGCCTGGGAAGTGCAGAAGGCTGGTTAAAGTGCTGGTTTAACCCCAGTACTCCAAGGGTTAAACTCAACCCAGAGCCTAACATGCAATTGGCCGAACCTGGAGAGAAGATATGGTTTTCTCAGCTGCGGGCCAATGAACACCCCGAGTGGGAGGGTTTGAAGCTTCTAAGGAGTTTTTCCCCCCATTTTCCCCTCTCCACCCCCTCCCATCGGTCCTCGCCCCCACCATTCTCTACACCGCCAGTTTGTTAAATTAATGCAGTAAGAAAGTCTGAAGATCTGAGGGAGTCTGGCCAGAAGAAGATGAGCGAGCTTAGAAATTAGAGATGCCTCTGAAAGCTTGGGCTCTTGAGCCCTGCTGGAAAGCCATGGACCCCAGCAGCCCCTGAAAGTTGTGGTGGGCTCTCTTGCTCCTGCAGCCCCAAGCAATGGGACACCTTTCCTGCAGCGATCCCAACTTATTCGGCGGGGACCAGAGAACACGGACTGTAAGGCGACAGCAGACAGGACTGGAGGCAGGAGAACGAGATTCCGGGACTCGGTCGCGATGCGCCAGCCTGGCACACTCTCCGACATCTAACTGAAGCCAGCACCGTCACCTGCTCCACCCCCCCCCCAACCCCTAAAACCCCTCGGGCCAGCCTAGGGCCAGAAAGAAGATGCCAGCCGGGTCTAAGGGTCCGAGGCCAGGGCTCTGATCCCCACGGGTTTCTTCCTTTCATGGAGCTGGCCATCTCGACAGAAAAACAAGGGTAAAAAAAAAGGAAGAAGACTAAAGAAAGAAAGAAAAGAAAAGAAAAGAAGAATATATACCCACCCCCAAACGTGCCTCCCAGCGCCGCAGGGAACCCTCCAGCGAGTAGAGCTTCAGCCGCGCTCTTCCCGCCCGCAGCCGGGCTGGACGCTCTCCGTGGTGCTGAACCTGCACGACCGCCGCTTTCCGCGGTACCTTAGCTGCCTGGCTGCAATTCTCCCCCGGCTCTGCCACCTCATCCCTCTACTCCCTGTCCCCTTAAACATCTGGATTACTACCCCCAGTGGCGCTCTCTGGCTTCGTAAGTACCCATCGGAAACATTTTTGCAGCCCCATAACTCGTGGACTTTACAGCACAAGAATCTAGAAGATGTACAGCTTCAACACTCTGCGATTCTACCTTTGGGAGACCATTGTATTCTTCAGGTACGCGATTTTCTATACTGACCACTATCCTTATGGTGCAAAAGGGGTTCAAGAGGAGTAGAGAGGCTGACTCTACCGCGGCCTCATCAATTGGGGAGGGGGTGCTGTGTGCTGAAGGCCCTTCCATTCCTCTCCTTCCCCCACCCCCCACCCGCAGGGTGTCTGGCTGGTGCGTGTAGGTCCCAGACAGTGGCTGCTCCGGCAGCGGTTTTGCCTGTTCTTTGCGGTCTGTCTGCCTGCTGCACTCCCCACAAAACTGGAATCCCAGCCCCCTTTCCCCTCTGCTCGTTACCCTTCACTCGACTGAGGACTTAAGGGGAAGCTTTACGAGTTTTTTAGTTTAATTGGGACCGCATTCTCTCAAACCGCAGTGCTGGAAACCCCGGGTCTCCCGTCTGGGAGCGAAGTGACAACTAGCGGTGACGCGGAAGGTTGCAGTTGGACTGGCTGGGCACAAAACAGAGCATTCTGTCTCTTTTTGTTGTTGTTGTTTTTCTTTGGGGTCAGGGGTTTCTGTAGTTTGGAGCTAGGGAATAACGCAGTTATGACCTCAGCTTGCAGAGCCCTAACTTAAGTGCAGATCAGGCCTACTTAAGAATAAATGCTAGAAAATATTTTCCTTTTAAAACTTTGACTCCATCCTCCCCGATACAAGCTTCTTTCCAAGCCCTGTTACAACAGACCCTCCACTACTCCAAAGGGCAGTTCTTATTTATGAATGGATGCCTATCCCTGCTGCCATAACTAGGCTCCCCACGCCCACCCACTGACTCCTGATTCTCTGCTTCCAGGCTTGGCATTCTTGTCTTAGTCCAAGTGAAAAGTGAAAAATTACATCTTTAGGAAGTATTGGAACAGATAGGCCTTTTGTAAGTGGGCAAATCAGGCCGTCTTCAGAGGTGGTGATGATAAATTCCATCTATACGAATTGAAAAATATTCTCCCCAGCTCTGCAGAGATCATTAATCTTCCTCATTCTAGCATGTCTGCTTCTCATGTTTTACCAGTGTGGTGAGTTAATAGGCATTTGAAAAAACCCACTCCGCTCGGTCTAAAAAACTAAATGACCACCAAATAAGATCTTCTCTGATCGTCAAACAGAACGTGTGATTTTATTACACTGCAAAGAGTTACTGGCTTGACTGATCCATTAGTTGGTGGTATGAATGAGGCCTTCTATCCCAAGTAACAGTTTCTGAATTTGAGCCTCTCTTTGTGTAGATGATGAAGAAAAGACACCCCCTCCCTTCCCAGGGTTACCCACTGCTAAAGCTTTTAATGTCCTCTTAAAATAATTCTTTAGCATCTCACTGTCCCAACCACAGCTTAGAATGTAAATAACCAAATATATTTTTAAGTCCACCAATCCAAGGCCTTGTGAGATTTACCTACTTCATAGGGTGGGTGAGGTGGGAGGACTAGAAGAGTCTTGTCCTCTACTCATTCCCATTCCTTTTTGCTTGATGCAATCCTTGACTTTCCCCTCCCAGACATGAACATTCACAACAAGGAGAATCGGTCTAAAAGGTCTGCATTGTAATCACTCAGATAAGGGTGAGGCTTCACTGTGTTAATTCCTCAAGTGAACTGGTGGTGGCCCAGCAGAGAGTCTCCCTTCACCTGTATGGGTGAAGGCACATGTGAGCAGCAGCAGGCATGATCTAGAACTCACTGTGCTTATGAGGAAACAAGAGGCATGACTAGAGAGATCTGGATCACGCTGCTGCGGCGGCGGCGGCAGTGGCACTATCGAAGTCAGAGGATGGCTGCTTCATTTCAGGAGTTAATGTTAAGACCCTTTGCAGTTTCCCAGAGAGACGAAGCAAAGGGGATCACAAGAGAGTTAACCAAGGAAGATGTCCTTGTTCAAGTGGCACTTGCATCTCTAATTCTTTCATCTTTTAAATTTTAGGTGAGACATACAAAAAGCCTTAGAATTTAGGGTAAACAGAGGCCAGCAGCTCCCTTGCAGGTTACATGAGAATAACTACTCCTTCTCACTAAGGGACAGGCTTGGACTTGGAATGAGCCAGTGTAGATTCCCAGGGTCCAGGCCCTTCTTAGATTAAGTGAGGCTTGTCATTCACCTGTTTGAGATTGCGGAAAAACATGGGGGCCACCGGGGCGCTACCTAAGGTGTTATTGCATTGCATCTGTGAGCAGCCTGTACAACAGCAACATCAACAGCAAAACAAACAAAAACAGTTGAAGTGAGTGGTGGGGAAGCCTCATGTGCTACTAGTGCTGGAAGTGAATGGAGGCCTTGGAAAGGCAGCAGGGGTCCTAGAAGACAGCATCAATGCAGTGTTTGTTAGCCGTGTCCCCACAAATATGCGGAAGCAATTTGGCTGGAGGTTAAACAGCCTAACATTTTAAATTTAATATGTGACACCCTGTGATCCAATAGCATAAATTTTGTGTCACTCAGAGGTCAGGGCTTTATATCTACATGGGCTAAAACTAATATTCAATTTTTGATTAATTACTTAAGACTGGAAACACATTCCCTTTTCAACCCACCTTTAAACCAAAGGGAGCATGGCATTGATCCCCAGAGCCCTGACATAGGATTATAGAAAGGATGAGACTAGTATAACCCCAACAGTTCCTTGCCTCCTCAATAACTCAGACAGACATGATCTATAACAACGTTTCTCAACCCCTGCACTTTTGGCATTTTGATCTTTATAATTCTTTGTCATGACATCTGCCCTGTGCATTGTAGCAGTCTGTCTGGTGCCAGTAGCATTTTTCTGCCTGATCACGACAATCAAAAATGTCTCCGGATCCTGCAAACTACCCCAGGGTACAGTGTGAAGGGACAGGATTTTCCAAGTTTTGAATGACAATAGAAATAAATAAATTTTTAATCAGCTGCTCTGATGCAGTAATAATAATAATGAAAAAGTCGAGTTTGTTTGAGGTAACAACCCCAGGCAGAATACACAGCCTGTCCCACTGAATTAAAAGGGATCTAGTTTGAACTTCAGCAAGGGATAAATACAGAAAGGCGTGAACCAAATCATGGGTGATTTTCCCAGAAGATCATCACTTTTTCCTTAGGAACCACTTCCATTTCCCATCCCGGTAGACAATGTCTTGTGCTGGGGTTTTAGACCCTGTGTGTCTTGCTAAGAAAGCTGATCAAAACCTCAAAATGAAGATGTTTCTGTCAATTCTAGGACAAGAAAGAACACAGCAAATACATTGTTTAATATCTCTATCACTGTGGAAAGATAAATGACTATTTTCCTGAGATATGCCCTCTTGGAAAGGTTCCCAAGCTTAATAATAAGGGCAAACAACCACCTTGATCTTTCTTCCTGGTAACATCTACATTTTCCCAGAGTCCTTACCACTGTATTTTGAGGTACTGCAGAATGCATCTAGAAGTTTCTGAAATGGCCCAAGGACTTTTTCCTAAGGAACTAAGCCTATGGGGCAAGTCTGCATCAGGGACAATCAAACTGTCAATCAGACCACCTGCCCCCTGGAGGCTTATGAAAGATGGGACAGGAATGTCTTGTTTTCATTCCCAACCGGCAGTTTGAACACGGCCAATAAAAGGAATTATAAATCTGCACATAACATCTGCATATTTGAGAAATTAGGAAGGGCCTACCTGGGACATGGGGGAAACTTATCTTAAGGATGGTCTTATGAAAGGCCGCCACTAAATGTGGCAAGAGAGAGAGTGGAATAGCTACTATGGTCCATGGGTTCTGACTTCCAGGGTCAACTCTGCTCTCATCCTGCAGTAGAGTGGTAAGAAGGCTCTCCCATGTGGAGAACTCTATTTTCAACTCAGATAGCTAAACACAACCCTTGTAAGTTCCCTTCAGCTTATGAGAACCCATTATCAAAGATGGGGCTCCATTTTCACAAAGGTTCTGGATGAAATGGCCCCAGTGGCTACCCTGCCCAGTATCAACCCTTCACCAGGTATTAACTAATCAGGTGATTGTGTGTCCCATTCAAAACCAGCTACTCTGCAGGGACACATGCCATCCCTGCAGAAAGGGACCTTTTCTCCTACCACAGAGGGTCTGCCATGCTTGCCTCCAGGGGGTCTGTGTACAGAGCCCATGACAGCACCACACTGATGTGGTGCCATTAACTTTACTTCCTTCATCAGCTGGCAGAAGTCAATATGATTTCTAAGATGGATGGTACTGTCTCCTGTAAGCCGGGCTTGAAGGTTCTTCTGCAGGGCTTTAAGTGTGTTTTAGATAGTGCAGCCTCAGCCGTAGCAAACTTGGGATCTGGAATTTAACTATTTAAGTGTGACCTTGAGAATACTCTGTGACCCTTCTGGGTCTCATTTTGCTCACTTGTAAAATGAAAAGATGCCACCAATCACACTGTCAGAAATTTTTAGATGCTCCTGTTTGTGGTGACCTTCTCCCAGTCTTTCCCCGTAATAGTACATTTAGGGTTAAAGTCACTGCAGCATATCCTAGTAGTAATAATAATAATAATAATAATAATAATAATAATAATAATAATAATAATAGCTGTTGCCAGCTACTCAAAGCCTCAGAAGTCAGAAAGAATTGGGGACCCCAACCAGCTACATTTCCCTATGAACAGTTCCCCTACGGTGGACATGGTGACTGACAAAGACTAGAAATGTCTTACCTTCCTAGGCCAAGAAATGTTCAGAGTGGTGAGATGCTTCACCACTGCCTTATCTGAAAAATGATTTGAGAAAGTCAGATCCTCTTCTTTCTTTCAGTGACTGTTTAACATTTATGCCCCCCCAATGTAAAGCCTAATTTTTTAGTTGTTTACTGAACTCATCCTTGACTTATTTGCCCATTGTCATTAGTCAAGAGAATACACAACTGCCAGAAACTATCACAGCACAAACAATGTCTCTCCCTGAGTTGACCTAAGATGAAACACCACTAAGGACTCATGGTGTTTCCTAGTCATCCCATAGGGTTTGAGCAGAGGTAAATACAAAACTGGTTATCGTCTCTGAAACATGTTATGTAGATTCCAAGTCTTCCTTAAGGTTGCATGTACCTCTGATGTACCCACAGTCTCCATATTGGGAAACATTATATTCGATTTAGCCTATGCAACTGCAATAGAATAGATTTCTTTTTAATGCACATAGAAATTCTGGCTCGAGGGAACTAAGAACTTTCTGGAATCTCTACTGAGTGACGCAAGAGCTGCCACAATGGTTATGGAGGTCAGGAAAGGAGACTGGAATGTACCTGCCAGGAGGATATAGAAATTCACACTTCTATAGATTATGAATTTGTGAGTGATTTCTTGTAAAAGAATAAATGAAATGCAGGTCAGAGACAACCCTGACAATACTTAGACCTCCTCTTGTCCTGACTTATAAATTGCCTCCTGAAATTTTGAGGCTCTAAATCAGGCCAAGAGCACATATTTGATGATATTGTTCTCATTCTTCAAAATAGATCAGATAATAACTAAATTGGGCAATGAACCTACACGCACAATGTGGCAAAGAATTGTTAAAAGGAAACCACTTTAGTTATATAAAAACCTGCATTTAAGGAAAAACGAGCTTCAGAATGCACCAGAAGGACATAGCAGAAAATTTACCAATCCACAAATAAAGCCACAGGCACCATTATTGTTCCTGGCACTTACAGCCTCTCTGCCCTGAACTCCAGCTGTCTCCCACAAACCCATTCCCTGTTAAGCCTAACACACAACCAAAGACTCCACAGGGTGCCAGCAACTTCATTGAGAAAGCAGTTAGAAGGGAACTGTGGCTGGAGGTTAAGAGAGGGGGCTTAGCCACACAGAGCCCACACTCTGGAATGTGAGCCCTTAAGAGGGGTGCCTGCAGCACCAAAGCTTTTGAAATGGTGTCTAAAGATCCCTTTGTGGTTTTCTGAAGTTGATATTATCTAAAGCTAATTCAGCACAATTAGATTACCACTCTCAACCTTTGAATCCGCCTGTTCTGCAGGATCTGTTACTAAATGAGTTTACCGTCTTAACGGGATGCTGTTGACAATTGTGAATCCCAGCCGTGAAGTGGCAGCAGTCCTCTCTCCCTCTTGTCTCTGGTATGAGTGAAACCCACAGGACACCCCAGCTGGAACCCATCCTCACAAGCTACACCCTCAAAGCCCCCACCTTTCATTGCAGAGGGTCACACTGTCCCTCCAAGTTAAGGAGTCTGAAGCAGCATGAACTCTGAGCAGATCTCAAAACTGACCTCTCAAAACTAGTTGAGAGAGGCTTGTCAAAGAGACAGATCCCAAGGAATTGAGAGGTTTGAACTTACATAAGGTGTTCTTATTACCAAATAATAACATTTGAAAAGGCAAGAGCCAATGATGGGGGTGATAGAGAGACTTAGGGAATCAGTAATCTCCTCACAAGTGCACACAGATTCTCCAAACCCTTCAAGTTGTATACATATGTACATGTATACATTTGCATATGTCAATCAAACATAAAGATAGTTTTAAATTTTAAAAATTTGGGAATGAAAAGTGTCTCAGTGGATAAAGTATTGAATAGAGTCCCTAGTGTCACAAAGCAGCACCATTTTAAAGGTAAAATACAGATTTCCCACCAAACTATGAAGTCAGACCCTCCCAGGATGGAACCAGACACTGTATTGCCCACAGAGGCCTTTACATTGAAGCTTTTCAAACTTCTGGTGCACAGCAGGTGCCAAGAGCCTTGCTGGAGATGTTTCTGAGGTCTGGGGCCTGAGAGTCGGTCTTTCTGCCAGCCCTCTCATGACCCAGAGGCTAACATAGATAGAAAGTAAGGGTAACAAGGCCCTGAGTCATCCCGACTGAGGCCACATGTGGAGGAGCTCTTTCACGGTGCAGATCAAAAAGAAAAGATACAGAAGTTGCTCGAAGGGAACAGGACTTCCCAGCCCATCAGTCACACATCGCTCCCTAACAGTATTCCCTGTGTGGTGTGTGCAAAGCCCGGATGCCCTGATGATGCCACGGTGTCTCCCTTCATTCCTCAGAGCTCTCTCTCTCTCTCTCTCCTAAACACAAGCACAACTCAATCCAAAGCTCCTCTTCTGTGCAGCTAGCCCTATCCTGAGATGGCAATACAGTCCCTGAGTGTTTATGCTCTCATTTGTACACCACAGCCATGCAATAAGAGGAGAGGAGAGGAGAGGGAGAGGGAGAGGGAGAGGGAGAGGGAGGCCAAAGGATGGAAATGGTATCTGGGCCCCAGAGGACTTAGGACACTGCAATGAGCATCTGTGGGGACTGTGAATCTGGTGACAGAAGGGACTCAAGGAATCAGGTCACTTACCGTCTTCCTAAGCACCTGATCCGGCATTCACTAGTGGCTTGCTTAGGACTCCCACGGTATGGAAGGCTCTGCACCATCCCACCATTGTTCTGACCCCAGCATCATGTCCTTCCTTCTGCACCCATTTGACTTACCCACCTTTCCAGGGAGTCTGTTGCTACCTCATACTCATGAGAGCGACTGCTCAGTCCTGTGTGTGTTTGTCGATATGTGTTCCCTTCTGCAACCCTCCCCAGCTCCAGCGGACTGTGGCAAGTCGCCCTGCTCTTGCAGTAGCACCTCTGCTTGCAGAGTAAGCTTCCCAGTCACCCAATCACATTAAAAAACAGTTCCAGAACAGTGGTACCTACCCCACAGCAGAGCTGAGAGAACTGAGGCTTAGTGGTAAGCCCTTGGGTGATGCAAAATACCTGGCTGATTATCACAGGGTAAACTCAGGTGCTGTGATGTGTGCCTGTAATCCCAGCACTGAGGACACTGAGACAGAAGGACATGAGTTCAAAACAACCCAGTCTACATAATGAGCAGGGGTTGAGGTCAGCCTAAGAAGAGGAGAACTGGCAATTTCCCATCAGGCCTTGGAGATTACAGAGCCTTATTTCATATTCTTCTTAGGAGGTAGACATTCTTCCTCTTGTTTTTAATTACTTTTAAAATGACCATACTTATTTATTTGCACACACATATGTGTGTGCAAACATGTATATGCCACAGCACAGGGTATGGAGGTTTTAGGGCAACTTCCAAGAATCTGTTCTCTCCTTTCACCATGTGGCTCCCACAGCTCAAACTCAAGTTACCAGACGTAGTGGTAAGTACTTCTACCACCTCAGCCATCCCACTGGCCTCTCTGAATCATTTTAACCATATAATATATGCACACATCTTCTTTTTAGACGGTCTAATGCTAGGAAAAAGCCAGATATCCTTGCTTATAACCACAGTGACTTTAATCTCTCAAACTCACATTCCTGGGGAGTTTTGTGGGTGGTAAGCTAGAAGCCTTTCCTCTCTACTAGGGACCAAAGAGGAGATACCTGTGACCACAGCATTTGGAAAGCTGAGGCAGAAGGATTATCATGAATTCAAGGCAAGCCTGGACTACATAGTGAGTTCCAGGCCAGTCTAAGGTATAGAATGTGACCCTGTTTTCTTCAGCCATAAAAGGGAAAAGAAAAGGGGGAAAGGAAGGAGAGAGAGAGAGAAAGAGAGAGAGAGAGAGAGAGAGAGAGAGAGAGAGAGAACTAAAATTCCTTTTGATAATGGGCCCTAAGCTCTTTCAGCTGTTTTCTTGGTCATTTTTGTTCCTACAAACATTGCATACATATATACATATCTGTGTAAGTATCAAGCTGAATACTCAGCATACCATTATCCACAAAACCACATTGCCCAAGTAATTCTGCTGTTTTGTGAGGCGCCCAGGTGTCTGGAAATCCTCATCACAGTTCCACCTTGGTCCTCGCTCACTGCAAGATCATCATTGTTATGGGCATCCCTTCTTTCCTAGCTCCTCCATATTGCTATGCACTGATACTGGTTAGCCAGTCCTAAATTATGTGTCTTTGCAAACACTCATGGCATTTTCCCAGAGAAAGAAGGAACTGGGGAAAAAAGAGACTCCTCCAGTGCTTGCAGAATACACATTTAACACAGATGGTTGATACTGCCATGTGAGGGGAGGGAAGATGAGAGAAAGAGAGGGGAGGGGAGAGGGAGAAGGAAGGATATGACCTTTGATCCCACACTTACCAGGGTGGCATCAGGAGACACTGAAGCAGATGAGGAAGATGGATTAGACAAGTTCTGTCTCTCAAAAGAATCCAGAGCCAATTCCTTGCAGGTGTGTATAGATAGTAACAGTGTCCCTGATCTGTATACACACATGAGTTTCCAACCTTCATCCCTTCCACAGGAGGGACTCTGGCTACCCTCCAGCCCCACATGCAGGGCTAAGGCTACAGTTCTTTCTGGGAGTGTGGATGCTTTCTCCCACTGCACCTTTTCTTCTTTGTCCCCAAATCATCTGATTAGAAGAGCTATCTAGATGATGGCAGCAGGTTCTTGATCAAGAGCCCAACAGGGAAGCAAGCACTCTAGCCTGGAAAAGAACAGTAAGAACTATTGGTCCCGTGTTTGAAGACCAACAACTTGTGCAGCCACACAGTCTAACTCCATCATGGAGGATCAGGTATCCTTAGTTTAGCCTTAACTTCTGGATGAAAGTTTGGAGAGGTAACCCTGCCTCAGGTGCTGTCCACCTTACCCTATGCCTCCCCATTTGGCTGCCAGAAAACAGAGCCAACAGTCTCTTCAAAACCTCTCTAGACCAGGAGGTCGGGTGATCAGGTGCCACAGGTAGCTGGGACAATGCACGGGGGAGTGGGGGGGGTGCACAAGGACGAAGGCAGCCCTCCTAAGTCACCCTAGCTCTGCCACCTGTTCTTAGCATTTCTCTGAGCGATGCAGAGACATCCTCCAAGTGCCTCTAGCAGGCCACAAGTGGAAGGAAACTAATCAATACACACCATGTCTCTGCCAACCAACTTTTGAAACAGACCAGCAGCTGTGTTCACTTATCTTTTTCTGTTATAAACATTATAATTTGTTTGCATTAAGCAACCTAAGAAAGAATGTCAAGGACCAAAATACACAGGAATCTTATTCTCTAGGATGAATCATGTAACAGTTTGATATCCATTCTTTCAGATTATTTTTATACAACAACAATCACCAAAATGTTGGTGCATTTGTGCCTGACTTTATTCTGGGTGACAAATATGGGTAAGCCTGTGGGCTCTCAGAGCTATGCTGTTAATCCAAATCTGTTATTCATCCCAATGTGTGAATGAGCTTCAAGAATCTTCCTAGGACCACCCAGTCTGAACCAGGTAGTCCTAGACTAGATTGCAAGCAGTCTGCCTTCAGAAACCCTTTTCCTGCTATGATGATACAGTGTGGGCCATACAATAATGGAGTTAGTCTCGAACTCAGTCTGTGGCATGCAGGACCATCATGGTTCCAGTAGCTGTATTGACTTCCCTTGAGCATGCCATGAATCTCCAACCTCTGTCTCTATGTCCTTTACATGACACAAGCCAACTCCCAAGCCAAAGTTGTCCATGAGTCCCTGCTCTGGACCTAAGGTGGCCCCTGGACTCCTCTATAAAACTGGAAAGGTCAGAAGCACCTGAAACAGCTCCGAATTGGAATGCAGCTATTCAGATTCTGCTTTCCTGGTCCATGGATCTTGGCCACTTCTCAGCCTTTATCTCAAGTTTCCTGTCTTTGAAGGGCTGTGGGATATAGTTCAGTTAGTCTACCTGATATCAAGCTTGTCATCCCAGCACTCAGGAAGTGGAGGCACAAAGGCCAAGAGTTCAAAGTCATCCTGGGCTACACAAGTTCCCAGCCAAACTGAGCTACATGAGACTCTATCTCAAAAATGATCTTAATAGCTAGGAATAGTGCCTGAAGTCCATTTTATACACTTTTAATCCTTTCACATAGAAGAATATAAGCTCCCAACATACAGTAACTCTCTCTCTTCATACCTGAAATCCTACCCATATCTCAAGATCCAACTCTAGCTTCCCTTCCCTCATGGGCATACCCTGGGTAGCTACTGTCCCTACTACCAACTGAGCCTGAAATTGCCTTTCAAACATCCCAGAAAAACTGACTGGGAAAGATGGCCTGGAGCTGGTGGCACATGCCTTTAATTCCTGTACTAGAAGGCAAAGGCAGGTGAATCTCAGTGAGTTCAAGGCCAGCCTGGTATATAGAGAGTTTTCCAGTTTAGCCAGGACTACACAGAGAAACCCTGTCTTGAAAAACAAAGCAAACAAACAAACACAAAGAAGAGCACACACCACTCTTCCAAAGAACCTGAGTTTGAGTCCCAGCACGTTCATGAAGAGCTTCATAACCATTTGTAACTCCAGTTCCAAGGGAATCTGACACTTTGACCTCTGTGGGCACCCCAACACACAGTGACACATACTCTTAATCAAAAATAATGGAAGTTAAAAATAAAAATATTTTTAAGTCCTTGAAAATGTAAGCATTTCCCTAGCCCTCAGTTTGGGCAAAGTAGCTTCCAGGCATATCAAGACTTTCCAGCTTCATCACTGGAAGAAAAACCCCTCAAGAATCAAGCTGTCTCCTTTAGTGCCTCTCAAAGTTTCAGCTGCCCCTCTTGACCCTCATGAACTATGCCATCCCTGTGGCTTCAGGTTCATCACACACAGTGTTTGTTACTCTGTCTGTATACGTCTGTTCACAGTCTCCTGTCATTGGGTAGGCAGAAGCCCAGGACCTGGAGGACTCCACCCAACCAAGCCTAAGCACTGCTGCGTGTGTCTCACCGTGACCCCTTTCTGCTCCAATAAATGAGTCATGGGGAGAGGGTGAGTTAAAAGTGGTGGCACCATCCTGGCTCTGACTCGGCTGTGGGAAGTCCTTCAGGCTTTGTCTCACAGCCTGCCAGGGTCTGTCTGAGCTCTGGGCCTCCCCAAATATCTGAGTCATTGCAGATAAGATAAAGTTGATTCCCAATCATGTCCCCAGACTTGCAGAAAAGCCACTTCCATGGAACAAAACAAACTTTCTAAGGTGGCATTCTCTAGGGCCATACTATCCTGAAGGCATGTGATGTCATCAGAAATGGACTTCCTCTCTGCGACCTAAAACAGCTACTAGAAAAGAAAATCTCTCTACACGAAAAGGGACACAATGTTGTCTGGAAAAGGGGGATTAGGGAGGTTTTTTTTACTTCAACACTTAAAAAAGCTACACCTCTTGAAAGATAGTAATGAAGCTAAGTAAAAGATGAGATGTCCCATACACCTCCCATACACCTGGAGACCAGGTCTTCCTCCTCTAGCAAGCTCTGCTATGCGTGTGTGTGTATGTGTGTGTGTATGTGTGTGTGTGTGTGTGTGTGTGTGTGTGTGTGTGTGTGTGTAGAAGCCAGGGTACAGATATCAACCATCCTCTTTTTTGAGATAGAGTCTCTCCCTGGCTAGGAACTCACCAAGTATACTAGACAGACTGGCCAATGAGTCACAGGGATCCTCCTGTCTCCACCTCCTCAGTGCTAGGATTATATAAACACAGGACACCACACCTGGCTTTTTCTTATCTTGCGTTCTGGGGATGAAGCTCAGGTCTTGATGCTTACGAGGCAAGTACTCTACCTTCTGAAACATCTGCCCAGCCCTCTGCTGTAACTGAGTCTTGGGTTTTCCACATCTAAGATGAGCTGAGACTACATTAAGATGATGGCCCTTCCAGCTGCTATGGCAGAAGGCTTCATTTAAGCTGGTAGCAGGAGATCCTGGTAATGCCATGTGTTGGATGTGGAACAAGATTGTTTGAAGGATTCTGAAACCACCATTGTCCTCTGTGACATGAAACTAGTAATCCCTATATGACAGATCACCATTTATATTGAATGACAGGTGGCCAGCAGAAGGTGGGTACTGCCTGTGATACCTGGACATCATGCAAAGCAAGAAGGCCAACATAATGGCCATTTAAAGAGGGCTGGGTGCCAAGAGTGAGCAGAGCACAGAGAAGTACAACTGGCTGGAGGCAGGGGGACAGCATAAAGATGGTGACAGTTTCATGAGACTCAGGACAATTAAACTGGGCCATAGGAAATAACTAATTCACAGGGAGCAATGAACACAGAGAAAGAGAGATGAACAGAAGAGAAAGAATGACCCTGAGCCCAAGGACAAAGGTAGACAGTTCTAGGCTCTGTCACCCAGCTTCGGCCTGCTCACACTCTGCCTGTCCCCTCCCAGTGGCCTTCTATTCAGCTAAAAGTGGGTCACTTCTTCACTCTGAAAAAAACAAAACAGTCCCACTAGAAGCAGGTTATTGTCCTAAGTTACAAGGAGAGACACATGGACAAATGGTAGAGTTCTGGCCTCAGAATGCTTCCTTCTAGAGAGCCTTAAATACCAAGCTAAAAGAACAACTGAGGAAATGAGCATTTCTGAGTCTGTGGCTCAGTCAGTGATAGGTTTGCTGCACAGATGTGAGGACCTGATTTGGATCCCCAGAATATGCATAGAAAGCTGGACACAGTGTGGAACCCTGTAGAAGCAGACAAGAGGACATCCAGAGTTCATAGGCCGGCCAGTCAGGCCAGTTTGGTGACCTCTGAGTTTAGTGAAAGACCCTATCTCAAAAATTAATAGTGTGGAGATGCACACACACACACAAGCACACACACCTGCACACATACACACATACCTGCACATACTAGAACAAGTATATAACTCACATACAATAATTTCTGAGTCTGAGTCTGGTAGCATTACAAAACCAATAAAACAGGAGAATGGGCCAGAGCTCACGAAGGTTTGCTCCCAGGTGCCTACTCTTTCACCCACGCCCCTCTTCTCTCTGAGCCTATAACACAGGGAGATGGGCAGATAGGAGAAAGCAATATTTTCCTACAGATGAGGAAGCTAAAAGACTGACAGGAGAGCAATGTCACATGACCAGAAAGAAGCGAAAAGTGTCCCACTCCATGAAGGAAAGTCAAACTATCCAAGATAGAGACCAATGAGAATGCTCTGTGGGTAAAGACACTTTCTGCCAAGCCTGACTACCTGAGTTTGATCCCTAGAACCCACATGGTGGAAAGAGAAAACTGACTTCACAAGTTATCCTTTGACCTCCATACATGCCCACACACAAACAGACAGACAGACAGACATGTAATAAAAATCTGTTTAACATCCAAGGTAAATGATGAGATTGAATGAGTTGGGGAAACTCAGGCATCAAAGGAGTTTATTTGGTAGAAATTTTTTAAAACCACTTTTCATTTTTTAATGTGGCTAAGTATTCTCATGTGAGGGGTAAAGTGCAGACCCAAATTTGTTATAGATGTTTGTTCGCCGTCTCTTGAGAAGGAGACGGTGGGAAGCTCTTATTCCTGGGATTAAATCGTTCCACAATGCTTGGATGTTTCACCATAATAAAAGCTGTTTTTTAAATATTAATTTTTTTTTTCGAGACAGGGTTTCTCCATGTATGGGCCTGGCTGTCCTGGAACATGCTTTGTAGACCAGGCTGCCCTCAAACTCACAGAAATGTGCCTGACTCTGCCTCCCGAGTGCTGGGGTTAAAAGCCTGTGCCACCATTCCCAGCTAAAATAAAATATTTGAAGGAAGAGAATGTCAGCGTGTATAAGCTTGGAGGTGTGTGATGAGGGTAGAAACCCATCATAGGAGGGTAAAGATAACCTTAGCCAGGGAGGGAAAAGGCAAACCCTTCTGTGTGTTTGCAGAGATTTTCCGAGCAACTAAAAGCTGCTTTCTCCATTGAAGTCATGATGCTGGAAGTACAAAGTCACTGGAAGATGTTAGGCTGTGGACTTGGGTTATTTATTTATTTATTTATTTATTTATTTATTTATTTATTTAGTGTGTGTGTGTGTGTGTGTGTGTGTGTGTGTGTATGTATGTATGCACATATGAGCTGGGGTTTGGATGTACACATGCATACATATGGAGCCCAGAGGACAAACTTAGTTGTAGTTTATCATAGTCTATGAGACTCTGAGACAGGCTTTCTCATCAGCCTTGGACTCACCAATTAGGTTAGGCTGGCCTGCTAGAGAACTCCAGAATCCTCCTGTCTCTGCTTCCCCCAGGGTTATAATAACAAGCACATGCTAAAATGTAATGAAAGCAGATAATATAGGTAGGTTTTGGACTCTGGCTCAGTCCTCATGCTTGCATGACAAGCACAATACCAAATGAGCCATCTTCTCAACACCAGATTTGCTTGGCATTTTAGAACAAAGTGCTGGCCAAGACACTGGAGTCTTACCTAATATTGAGGGTTATTTCATAAAACTTTCAAGGACAGGAGTGATGGGAGATGGAATGAGAAGTAAGCTAAAGATGGAAAGAATTCTCTTGCCTAGTGCCTCTCATTCCAAAGGAGAACTGAGGCCACAGGAAAAGACCCTTCTCTAAAACCCACAGTGAATTAGTGTCCAGTCCAGACTAGAGCCTAGGACTCCATGTCTCATTCCCATGACAACTTTCCCCAGCATCTAACACGATTTCTGCTGGTGCTGTGCAGATGCATAGGGAGGGTATGGGATAATTTTGTTTTCATCATCAAGAATTTTACTTTGGAACGACAACTTTGCCTTATGGACAAGAATTCCCATAAGTAAAACTTCTTATAATTAGTAGCATTAGCAAATAACATGCGCCTACAGCCTGCCATATGTCAGGAAGTTTTTGAACGTTCTATGTGACCTACTCAGCAAATGCAAAGCCCTGGGTTCAGTTCCTAGCACCCTAAGAAGGTAAGTACCCAAGGTATACAGCTATTTAATTTAATAGCAACCCCATGAGGTAGGATTCACTATCACCCTCATTTTTTGGATGAAGAGCCTAAAGTTGGGATCTTAACCAACACAGGACTCTTTGAATTCACTGTACTTATTCTTAGTTGTACTTGGTCTATGTGGTGCTGGGAATCCAACCAAGGGTCCTCCGCATGCTGGGGAAATACTCTCCCAACTGAGCTACAGCTTCAGCCTTCTTGGATGTTTTTTAATGTTTTTTAAATAAAATTTTATTTGATGTATATGAGTGGTTTGTTTGCATGTATGTCTGTGCACTGTGTGCATGCCTGGTGCCCAGGTAGGCCAGAAGAGGGCTCTAGATCCCTTTGAACTGGAGTAACAGATGGGCAAGAGCTGCTATGTGGGTGAAGGGAACTGAACTGGAGTTCCAAATCTTGTGGTGCTAGATCAAAAGGAAACCTGGAGTTCATTGTAGCAGAACTGGAATCGGGGAAATTCTGTCACCAAATTACCTCCTGCCTTTCCCACTAGACAAGTCTGTGATTTGGGGAGAGCCCTTTACTTTTCCTCCTTGGGGTCTTTCCTTTCTTCCATTCTAGCTCATCAAATAGTCAAAACAGCATATTCAGGTGGAGGATGATGTTTCCACATAAAACTTTAGTACACACCTTTACTCCCAGCACTGGGGAAGTAGGGACGACAAGATCAGGAGTTCAAAGTCATCCCCAGCTACATAGTGTATCTGATACCAAGATGGGCTACCTGAGACTCTGCCTCAAAAACTATTTGTTCATTTATATTTTAAAAGATTTTCTTCATTCTTAATCATGTATATTTAGGGGAGACTGTATGAGCACATGAGTGCCAGCTGCTGGGGATGTCAGAGGTGTGTGATTTCCTGGGACTGGAATTACAGGCAGTTGTAAATCACCATGTGGGGGCTGGGCAGTGGTGGCGCACACCTTTAATCCCAGCATTTGGGAGGCAGAGACAGGCAGATATCTGAGTTCGAGGCCAGCCTGGTCTACAGAGTGAGTTCCAGGACATCCAGGGCTGCACAGAGAAACCCTGTCTTAGAAAACAGAACAAAGAAGACACCATATGGGTGCTGGAAATTGAACTTAGGATCTCTGGAAGAACAGTAAGCACTCTTAAGCACTAAGCCCCTCAAACAGTAATATTTAATTGATGCATTAGAAAAATACAGCACCCTCCATCTCTGCTGTCCTCTGTAGATCACAGGGCCAAGTAAAATTCCAGCTCCTACTTGAACAGTGGCCAGAAACTCACCCAGCCTCAGGCAGCCTCTTCCATTACGGGAAAGCTCTGATGGTGACACGATCCCATCCTCTGGTGCATGAAGCAGCCACACTCTGAGAGTCCCACTCTCTTTGCCTTGTTGCTTGGAACAAGCCTACAAAACTACAGAAGCAGAACGCTCTTGGGGCTGGGAAGATAGCTCAGTCAGTAATGTGTCTGCTGTATAAGCATAAGAGCCTAGGGTATGATCCAGACATCCCATATAAACAGCCTGGTATGATGTACACACTTGTAATCCCAGCACTAAAGATGCTGAGAGAAACAAATCCCTGAGGCTCACAGGTCTGCTA
Source organism: Rhynchomys soricoides (assembly GCA_019843965.1). Classification (NCBI taxonomy): domain Eukaryota; kingdom Metazoa; phylum Chordata; class Mammalia; order Rodentia; family Muridae; genus Rhynchomys; species Rhynchomys soricoides. The sequence continues at coordinate 2,422,816 of JADRCH010000121.1, forward strand.
GCCTCACCTACTAGGAGAACCCCAAGCCAATGAGACCCTGTCTCAAAAGATCAAGGTAGATAGTACCTGAGGAATGATCACTGAGGTTGACCTCTCACCTCCACATATACCCCACACAAACACACACACACACACACACACACACACACACACACACACACCTAACTGGTCCTTCTCCTACCCTGCCACCTACAGGCAATGTAACTTCCTGACACATCATTTCTGCCTCTTGCAGCTTAGTCACCTCCTCTCTACAACAGGAATACAAACATCACAGAGCATCTTGCAGAAGAAAAATAGCTAATATTTGCAAACAGCTTAACTCAGTGCTTGGAAAAATAGAAAAAGACTTCCAAACCATTGTTTCATTAAGTCATGTCCCTGCTTCCCCACAAGAGCCCAGCACACTGGTCCCTTTTGCCCAAGTCTTCTCCCAGCCAAACATCCAGAGTCCTTAATTATTCCTTATAGGTCAATTTCAAGTTTGTTTACCAGCCCAGTTGTTCCTTTCTGGATCTCTTCCAGATGCTAATATCCCTCTTAAAATGCAGGGCCTACAACTGAACACAATAAATTAGCCAAGATTTGAAGTGCAGCCCACGTCCAGCAGTCCCTGCACTCCCTGCCTCTTACAGGCCTTAGATTCTCCTGGGGTTCTCAGAATGAAGAGTCTTAATCTAGGCTGGAATCAAATTGCAATGAAGGCCACCTACACCTTCTGCAGGAATCTGAACTCATGGTGATGGCTATCAGACAGACCAAGCTCTCTGTGCCCAGCCGTACAGTCAGCACCCAAGCAAGACATATTTTCTTATTTAACCCTTACAATCCTGGAGGGCACTCTGTTAGCATCATTATTTTCCTGCTAATAAATGGTCCTATGAGACTGAAGGGACTTGCCCAAGGTCACTGTGTGATAAAAGGCAGGATCTGTATTGGGTTCTGCATATGGTCCTCCTGTGTCCTAAGTGTTCAAGGACACGGGGACTATCAGGATGAAAATGATGGAAAATGAGAGCAGAGTGATTCAGTAGAGAAAGCGACACAATGCGTCACACCATGTGGGCATCCGGACCATCTGCCATAGAGGCCACCCCATTCCTGTGAGCATGCATCAGCGACTGTGGTTACCTGGGCAATAGGAGCAAGTGCAGGGGAAGGCAAGTTAGAGGGGTCATCTCCCTTCTTGACCACCTGCACTATGAAAAATTAGAAAAATAATTCTAACGTTCTGCTCGTGATGGTGCTGGAGGTCAGATGGGGGTGTGGGCTCTGTCTCATTGTTATAGCCTTCTACCTCAGAAACATACCTAGACCTGGACTTGCCAGCTTTGTTTCTATGACAGGAGCAGAGATTTGTCACAGTGGGACTTTCAGCATGACTTGTAACAAACTTGAAAATACTGCCAAAAGATTTTTGGTTTGCTGTTCAGGGGAGATACTGAGGCAGGTGGCTATTTGGGTAACAGATTTATCAAAAGTCACTAACGATGTAGATAACCAGACTAACAGAAACATGGTGGTGATTCTGAGGTTCATTCTGGTCCACATGACAGGGGAGGCCCCTTTCTGTATGTACACTTTAGAGGAAGGGGTGGGGAGTCGATTGACCTCTCCCTTATTTAGCTCCAGTCAGCCATTGTGTAGTTAGCTAATGAGTAGTCAGTTGAAGAATGTCAGATGATTGACAGACATTTTTTTTCTGGCTTACCATTACTGGGGTTCCATAGGCCAAAGGAAGCAGGAATCTAGAGAGACAACTTACTTTAGTTTGGAAACTAAATAATTACTGTAGCTACTGGAATTGCCACAGCTTATCCAAAATGGAGATGCTTTCCGAAATGGTATGGCCCTGGAAATCATTGTCTGTGTTGATCCACAGAAGGACCAGGGAATGTGCTGTCATTTAAGCACATTTTACAATCATTAAGCATGATTCTAAAGATTTAGTAATGGGGGTGAGGGGAGAATACTCCTTCAGAATCTCCCATGAAAAACCAGAAACCGAACTATTTATACAGAGGAAAGAAAAACTAGAAGAAATTTACCAGTACGCCATCCAAAGAATTCCCGATGACAGGGTCCAAGAGACAGGATCAAGGTGGGTTTCATCTTTATTTCGTTCTCATGGGATTCTTCCAACATCTGTCTGTTGCCTCCATCCTTGGAGGAAAATGCTGTACTTTTAAAGCACTGCACAGCACTGATCTGAAGGCCAGCAGCCAGCTAATGGCTGGGCATCTGAACAGCATCCCACACTGAATGGTGTGGGAGCTATGGCTGCCCTCTCACCATCAGATCCCCGTTCTTTTTATTAAAATACTAACATAGACTATTAACTTACTGCTCGGCAGAGAAATTACTAAGGGCACAGCAAAATAATCACCCGAGGGGTGTACTTCTAGATGGGAGATGTGTTGCCCTGGGAGATTCCAGTGTAGAGCACAGAGAAGATTCCAGAAACTTCTAGAAGGCCCTCTATGTTTCACCATCACGGAGCCCAGCTCAGCCAACTCTGTTCTAGTCGAAGGCTGTTTAACACTGATGACACAGGAGCATTCTAATATCGATTGAATTGCAAAAAAAAAAAAAAAAAAAGAATACTTGTTCTGTAAAACCCACCTCCACCCCAGTTAAAAGCAAGCACTGTATCTCCAATTCATAAGTGTAGAAGGAACAAAACCTTAACGTGATGAGCCTGAAACAGCCACCCAGCTACTCCACAGCAGAGCAAGAGTCCAGTGCTTAACTTCTACCCCGAAGTCATTCTTCTCGTTTTTACGCGAGTTCTTTTATTTCTTCTGGTTTCTCAGTGGAGAGAGAAAGCTGGGGAGGTGTGCTGGAAGCCCAGGGAGAGGGAAGAAATGATCTTTCTAGAGCATGAGATTGACAGAGTTTTAGCCATGCCCAAGCACCTGATTGTCACAGCTGTTTCTATAACCTGACTAGAGTCCAGTGCTTGTCATGTGATGAACACGTGACCTAAGCTATGTGTTATATGTTACTTCACAAGAAAAACATTCATAGACTGGGAGCACAGCTCCGTAAAGTGTTTGTCATTCGTGCAGGAGGACCTGAGTTCAACTCCTAAAGCCCAGGAAGGAATTAGCAAGGTTACATGAGCTTATGACTCTAGCCCTGGGAAGGAGGAAACAGACACAAGCCAATCCCTGGAGCACACTAGCCAGCTGGCCTGCTCTAACCAATGAACTCCAGGCCAGAGAGACATTATTTCAAAAAATTAAAATGTAGCCTTTACTTGGCCAACATCCAAGATTGTCCTCTGGCTTCCACACATGCATAAGTACACATGCGTACACACAAATCAGGATCTACAGTGTGTCAGTCACCTTGTGTACTGGCTGGTTTTGTGTCAAGTTGACACAAGCTGGAGTTATCACAGAGAAAGGAGTTTCAGTTGAGAAAATGCCTCCATGAGATCCAGCTATAAGGCATTTTCTCAATAGTGATCAAGGGGAGAGGGCCCCTTGTGGGTGGTACCATCTGTGGGCTGGTAGTCTTGGGCTCTATAAGAAAGCAGGCTGAGCAAGCCAGAAGAAGCAGCAAGCAAGCCAGTAAGTTACATCCCTCCATGGCCTCTGCCTCAGCTCCTGCTTCCTGACCTGCTTGAGTTCCAGTCCTGACTTCCTCTGGTGATGAACAGCAATTAGAAGTGTAAGCTGAATAAACCCTTTCCTCCCCAATTTGCATCTTGGTCATGATGTTTGTGCAGGAATAGAACCCCTGACTAAGACATCTTGTACTGCTACAATGAAATATCCATCGTTCTGGAGAATGGGAAAAAGAAACAGCAGTAAAGAGAAAGTATGCTGTACTCCAAAACTAGCTTTTGTTTGTATTGTGTCCTATGTTGTCTTCAACAAGTGTGTGTAAGTGCGAGTGTGGCGTGTGCATGTGTGGTCTGTGTGTCTGTTTGTGTGTGTGTGTGTGCACGAGTTCTAGGGATTCAAACTCAGGTTCGCACACCAATGCAGCCCTAGGTAAGCTTTGGAAGTTTATAGCCAGGTTACACTTCCTGTTTTTCTCTGCTTCTGGAGAATGGGTAAGAGTGGAACCCGCCATGCCTGTTAACCCTCTTCCCCATCTCCACAGACTTTATCTAACCCTCTGGAACTTAAGCCAAAATATATTTTCTCACTTAAGTTACTTCTTGTGGCGGGCAGTGGTGGCGCACGCCTTTAATCCCAGCACTTGGGAGACAGGGGCAGGTGCATTTCTGAGTTCAAGGCCAGCCTGGTCTACAGAGTGAGTTCCAGGACAGCCAGGGATACACAGAGAAACCCTGTCTCGAGAAAAAAAAAAAAAAAGTTACTGCTTATCAGGGTGTTTTATCACAGCACCAGAAAAGGGACTAATACAAATAATGAAGGTGTCCTCTAGCACAAAACTTGTACAGGAAATCCCAACTACTGTGAGCTCACAAGTGCAACAGCCACGGCAGGCCCAGAATTCAAGCTTCTGCACAGCTCAGCCCCTCCTCCAGTCCTTCCATTCTTTCTGATCACACTTCCACTGGGTTCCCCAGTGGAGGAACTGAGAGGGTTTGTGACAGGTATTCCAGCTCTTATTTGTTACAGGAAGATTTCCACCTTCCACCTACTAGTTTGAGATTTCCTGGGATCTATTGGCTGTCACATGTTGGTCACTGATACAAGTAAAAGAGAGGATCTAAAGAGGACATTGAAACTCAAGGACCCCCAGCTTCCTCACCCTTAACTGTCAAAGAGAGGGAATACCACATACAATGCAATGTGTGTGTGTGTGTGTGTGTGTGTGTGTGTTCATGTGTGAGCTTCCTCTTGTGTATGAGGGCAGCAGGCACACACTTGCCACGGTGCATGTTTGCAGGTCAGAGGGCAACGTCAGGTGTTCCTTCTACCTTGTTCAAGACACTCTCTCATTGGCTATGGCATCGACCAGTCCAACTGTCCCACAAGCTTCCTGAGAGTCTCCTGTCTCCACCTTCCATCCTGTGACAGGGACGCTCGAATTGCAGATGAGCACAACCATGCTTAGCTTAATGTGAGTTCTGGGGATTCAAACTCAGGTTCTTACACCAGAGCAACAAGTACTTCTACACCCTGAGTCATCTCTCCAGCCGTAATACAATTAACTTCACATCTGGTACTTTATAGCCGCCCAGCAAGGACTAGCGGATATAGTCATTTTTAAATTCTGCTCCAACACGGACTATTCAGACATGTAATAAGTACTCTATAATTATTTTTAGTAAGTAAATAAATGAACTAATGAACTTAACACTATCTCAAATGTGATGGTTATTAACTTGAAGTGCCTAATAAAGAAAACCCTTGACTAATCTCAGAAATTAACATTTGTTTCCACAACATTGGTTAACACACACACACACACACACACTTGGACCTTTTGTCATTCAAACAGACCCGACATGTTGGTAAAGGCAGACCCTGCTCTAACAAAGAATGAACTGGGAAGAGGTCCAGTGAAAGGCAAGGGGGAGGCTGGCTTGATTTTTTTTCTTTCTTACATGTGCCAAGTAGGCACTCTGCTGCTGAACCCCATGTTCAGTCCTGGACATTTCAACAGGCTCTCACTCTGTAGCTCCTGCTGCCCTTGAACTAACAATCCTCTTGTCTCTATATCCCAAGTGCTGGGGATTCGAGTCTGGTGCCCCTCCCTCCGACCACTGTTGATATACTTGAGACAGGTTTTGCCTTTTGAGAATGATCAAGTTCTCAAACGAATGTCCCAGGTCAGATCTAGGGAGCCCTGAGTGGCATTACAGCCCTACTATCTAGGACCCTGGGCAAGCCTCTTTGCCTGATGATGCTGTTGTGGGGATGCTGTAGAGATCCAAGGCAGTCGTGGGTCAAGAATGATGTCCGTGTTGTTCTGAAACCATGTGTTTCAATCCTGAGTGCCCCAGGGTCTGGCCTACAGTTCCAAAGAGTCACAGAAACAGGAGCTGGAACAGAGCAGCTGCTGATATCCTGACATCAGAAGCATGGACAGCAGCAGAGGAGCTGTGGCAGAAGCACGTGGGCAGAAGAGCCTGGTGGGCTCCTATGCTTGCTGTTTCACTAGACACATAATTTTAGCTAACCATCTGAAAGGGAATGCATCAGCTTCTGCATCGGTGAAATGGGGTGATGATGTCATCTTTACGGGGTCATTAAGAAGACTGAATATGCTAATATATGCAAAGTGCCTAGTGAACAGGAACCACCACCATCACATGCTCTCTGACACATATCTCCATTTCAGTTCTATTTGTCCTCTGTGCTTACATTTCTCCACCTGTGACCTCAAATGACCAACCTCTCCTCTCCTGTTCAATCTCGTTTCCCTAAACTTTCCGTTCAGAGGCCCTGAGCTCTATTCTCTGCACACACACACATCTCTCCAGTGAGATTTATCTGATTAAACAGAAAGCCGCATTGAAGGTAATAAGAGCCATCCGCTCTCCCGGCTGAGGCTGACTCGTGGTGTGCATGCTGATGATACCAAGCCTGCTAAGAGCTTGGACTCAGCCACAGCAACAACCCTGGCCTGTCCCCTGGCCTCTGAAGAGTTCCCTGAATTCTTGTGTCCCTGTCTCATCCAGGACCACTTAACACCCACCCCAGCCTAATCTATACCCCACCCCACCCCTGTCCTGTCATATACACAAGGACGGTCAGAGCCAAGAGAAGTAGCTAATGTAGAATTATAATTAGTGACATAAGGTATCCAAAGTATGGGACCTATCCACAGACATGGGATTTGGCCATGGCAAGCTGCCCTGTCCATAGAATGTTGATGAGTATTCCAGAAATAAAAAGGAATACCTTCTATTCCTTGCCTTGGATTTTCCAAGAGAAGATTAAGAATTTGGACTGCAGAGATGACTTGGATGGCAATGTACTTGCCACACAAGTATGAGAATCTAAATTTGACTCGAGAAACACCCAGGTGCTATGGCATACACTTGTAACCCCAATGACAGGGAGGCGGAGACTAGAGAATGCAGCCAGTCTAGCCAAAATCATGAGCACCAGGTCCAGTGAGAAACCATGTCTCAAAAATAAGGTGGAGAGCAATTAAAGAAGACATCAACATTGACCTCCAACTTCTAAATGTACACACATACACACATGCACACAAGCACACACGAAGAATCTTCCCAAGGCTCTAACTGAAGATATAGGGCCAGAATTTAGGGGTCAGTAAGTTGTCTTGTTGGCTGTTTGGTTAGTTGGTTGGCTGGTTGGTTGGTTGGCTGGCTGGCTGGCTGGTTGGTTGGTTTGAGACACAATCTCACTCTGTTGCCCAGATGAGCCTCAAACTCCCTATGGAGCCCCAAACTTATAGCAATCTTCCTGCCTCAGCCTCCCAAGAACTGGAATTATAGCAATAAGCCTAGGGATTTGTAGACTTTAGACAGAAAGAACCCCTAATGAAATGTGACTACTCAGATAAATTAAGCCTTATCTAGAATCTTGGCTGCATTTTATTCATTTAACAAGTGTTTCTGGGGCTCTTTCCATGTACCAGGCTCCCTGTTTCATGAAAGCCATGTTGACTAACCTATGAGATTATGCTCTAAGTCCTGTCTGCACAAAACCCCACTCTGAAGGGAAGGAAGATTATAGAAATGAGGGTCAGTCTCCAACCACGGAAGAGTTGGGACTTCCATGACCTAGGCCTTGACACATGAATGTTAAGTGGGGGGATGAGAATAAGGGAAGCAGAGACATCATTTAGCAAGTCTTCTATGGAGGGCCACAAGATGGGCTGGTCAAGCCGCATCTTAAGGCTCAGCTTCCTTATGGATAAAATTGGATGGACTTTTTTCCTACAAAATAAGATACAGCATGTTCGGAATGCATGTTGATTACAATCAGTGTTCATCTCATGATGTTTCCTGCCACCAACAGAAGCTTTCTGAAAATAATGTAGAATTGGAGACACAAACATGCCTTCTTCAGGACTTGACAATGTCTAAGAAAATGTGGCCTGAGTAGACCAAGATGGAGAATCCAGGATGCTGCAAGGTGCTAGGTTCAGGGTGAGGTGAGCAAGTTAAGATCTCTCTTTCTGACATCACTGTGAGTCACAGCCTGGCACTTCCACAATCCTGAGAGAGAGAGAGCAAGAGAGCCTTCTCACTAGATCCAGTCTGTGGCTGGCCTTGCTCTGTGGGGACGTTTAAAGAGAGTTGGTCCATACCAGGCTGGGGAAGGCTATTGAGAGCATCAGACTGGAATTGACAACAATCTCTGGAGAATGAGATCTTCCAAGGGACAGGCACAGAAATGAAAGAAATCTGAGATTCCTTGCAGCTCCCTGAACATAGACTTTTATCTCAAGAGCAGAGGAGGATAACATTGAAATATGTGTGCTTCTTTCCCCACACGCAGTTATGGAAAACAGGATGAGGCAAAGGCATCTTGTTCCCTAAGACCCTGGGGAGAGTGAACTTAAAGCATGTGGCTGTGGCAGTCTGCTCCCTGGAACTGCTTAGCAGATCACAAAGTGAGAGTAATAAAATGTCAGGCTCTCCCCCACAGGCTTAAGCCCCTCACTGCAATCAAATAAAATCAGAACCGCACAGCTGGCTGGGGGAAGCCAGATGTTGACCTGATGATGCAACTCAGGAGAAGCTGGGGGTGACCAGCCATACCCTTGCTATGGCAACCTCCAAACCTGCTAGGACCAAAACCAGGGACAGAAATCAGTTCAGTCTGTCAAGCCAAGAACACCAGCCTGGCTGAGCCACCTCTTTCCAGAAGCTCAAAAGATAGCGCCTCCCCACCATCTGCCATACCCTTCATTCAAAAGCACAACTTGGACAGTGGCAGATGTCTGTCGGGTCCTTCTAAAAGTTCACAGAGGCTTAAATGACTAAAAACTCAGATAATGTCTCTAATCAACCAAATACTGCCTTCCTCTTCCAGCCTACCACAGGAGTCTGATGGTAACTAAGACTAAGCCAGATGGCAACTTCCTCTCCTAAAAGCTGCAGAGTCTCACCAGTTCTGTCCCCTGAACAATCAATAACCAGGGGACAAGCTGGAGAGACTATTTGGTGGGTAAAGTGTTTGCATTGCAAGCCTGAGGACTTGAGTTCAATCCCCTAAAGCCACATTAAGAAGCTGAGAGTGGCAATGTACAACTGTAATCCCAGAACTGGGCAAGTGGGGACAGGAAGACCCCTGGGGCTTGCTGGCCAGTTGCCATGGCCTCCTTAGTGGGTTCTAAGTTTACCAGTGAGAGACCCTGTCTCAAAAGAACAAGCATAGAGCAATTAAGGATGGCATCAATGCTAGCGTCCCATCCACATCCACATGGACACATGTGCACATGCACTTGCACAGACACAAAGAATGAGAGAGGGGGAGACAGACAGACAGAAGGAAAGAAGACTGTTTCATTTGATGATATGATGACAATGGGGCACTAAAGGAAACATTCATATGAGAAATTATTTTGGCTGGCAGTGATATTTTTGTTTGCATACCCCATAAGCACACACCCGATGCATATAGTAGGTATGTATTAATAAACCAGAAGGTAGACCAGGCTGGCTTGTAACTGAGATCCACTTGCCTCTGTTTGGCAAGTGCAGGGATCAAAGGTATGCACCACCGTGCCTGGTTTTCATGGGTTCTGGAGATTCAAACTCAGGTCCTCACCCTTGCATAGCAAGCACTTTACCCACCAAGCCATCTCCCCAGCCCCACCTCCCTTAACTATAGACCACCATGAGGACATAGACTTAGGTTTCATCCTTGTCACTCCAACCTGGGTGGTATTCCACCCTCATCTCTTACCCTCTTGCCACTGTGTGCTCTCTCTCGCTCTCCCTTCCCCCCTCTGTCTCTGTCTCTGTCTCTCTGTCTCTCTGTCTCTCTCTCTCTCTCTCTCTCACACACACACACACACACACACACACACACACTAAACTTCTTTCTGCTTCTCAAGTTTTGGAACCTCTAAACTAGATAAGCTGTTCCTTCCACCCAACACCCTTCCTCCAGTGTCTTTAAGGCAACCCACATCAGCCTAGATGACTGAGCGCAAATGTTGTTCTACCCACAATCCCTTTTGCCTGCCCCCATTCCCACAACTGAATTGAGTGCCCAACCTCTACATTCACCAGGCTCTTGATTGCAGACATTAATCATCCTAAACGCTTCCACCAGAGGGCTCTCCTTTTCTTTGCATGCTTCCTGCTTCCCTTTCCTCCTCCAGTTCCCAGAATCCTTCTCTCAGCTACCTGAATCCTCTTGATTTCTCTCCTCCACTACCCTAAATCCTTATCACTTTCCCTGCCCTCACCTCTAGACTTTCTCTGCATGGAGCATTGTGAGGACCCCTCCCCCCACAATCCAGAGTGGTTCTTGCAAGCACTGTGCTACATAAGGTGTAGTGGAAGTCGCCATGTCCTAGCCAGCCCTAGCTTATTAAAATTCAGATTTATACTCCTTATTCCCCGGAGAATGAGACTCTAGACATCAGTCTGGCCTTTCTTCCCGACCCCCAAAAAGTCTTCAGAAATGAGTTGGCATTGGGCAGACATCTTAATACTGGATGGAAAAAAACAGGTCAAGTATGTGTCCATCTCCTGAAGGAGATTGAACCAGCTCTCACCTACAAGACCAGGCTTCAGACTCCTCTCAAATTATGTTATGCCTCATTCCAAATCACAGGAACCTGAAAATCATGAAGAAAAGTAACTCACACAAGGTCCCATGTCCCCATGTCCTTCCATTGCTCTGCCTTGCAGTTGAACACTGTGCCCAAGCCTTTCGGTAGGGTCCTAGTGGTTTCTCTCTGCTGCTCTGAAAAAACACCTATCACCAAAATAAAGAGGAAACAAGTTACTTATTTAGCTTCCAGATTACAGTATGTCAGCAAAGGAAGCCAGGTAGGAATTCTAGCAGAAACTTGAAGTCGAGACTTGAAGCAGAGGCCACAGAGGAACCCTGCTTACTGTCTTACTCCCTCTGGCTTTCTCTGCTTTCTTACACAACCCAGGATCACCTGTCCAAGGGTAGCACTACCCACAACAGGCTGAGACCTCCCATGTCAATCATTAATAAAGAAAACTTTCCACAGACACACCTGTAGACCAATATGAGGGTGAAAATTCCTCAATTGAAATTCCTTTTTCTCAGGTGACTCTAGTTTGTATCAAGTTGACAAAAATGACCCAAACAGACATATGTGGTATCTGTCATGTAGGGAGTCAAAACTGAGGCTCCTTAAGGCCCTGTTGAGACACATCCCCTGAACAGAAGATGGCAGACTCCCCATGTTCTGTTAAAAAAAAAAAAAAAAAAAGTGTCTACTGCCAAATCCTTCTGTCAATTAGTATTCATCAAATTTGTCTGGGGGCTGGAAAGATGGCTCAGCAGTTAAGAGCTCTTCCTGCTCTCTAAGAGGACCCCAGATCAGTTCCAATCACCTACATCAGACAGTTCACAAATGCCTATAACCCCAGCTCTCAGGAATCCAATGCCCTCTTCTGGATTCCATGGACATCTGCACTCACACATGCACAAGCACACACACACACACACACACACACAAAATCTTTAATAAAATAAATCTTAGTACTTGTATGCAGTCAGGTGCCTCGTTTTCAGACTCATTCAGCTCCTGTGTCCAGTAAGTCACAGACTCTAAGTAAGTACTTAAAGTCCCCAGAGGCAGTGACTCCAAATGCTGTGTGTTTACTGTCCACAGATGCCCAGAGCACAGATCCACTGAACATGGGGAGAGGCTTAAAATAATCCTGTGCAAATTGCACTGTCCAAACAGAGGCAGAATCGGATGGGGATTATCAGGCACAGAGAAATGGTCATTTTGGCATCAAGATGGAGCCTTTGTCTCTGGGGAAGATACTAGGAAACCTTGGAGATTTGGGGGTTGTTGTTGAACACACACAATAATGTTGAATTTGGGGTTTGTTGGTTGGTTTGCTTGTTTGTGTCATGTTTTGAGAGGAGGAGTTTTTAAGATTTACTTTATGTGTATGTGTGTGCATGTTCTGTTTGTCCACAGAGGCCAGTAAGGGATGTTGGGTCCGGCTCTGCTTTTTATCAAAGCAGTATCTCACTATGTTATGTTGGACTCATTACAACCCCCTGCCTCACCCTCTCAAGCCCTGAGATTGTAGGGGTGTACCACCATACCCAACTTGAACCACGATTGAATCAGCTCTCTCTCAGCTGCTCTCACCATCTCAGAGACAGTCATCACTAAGCCTGTGTGCATCTGTAATGCTTCCAACATAGCCACATCTTCCCATGTTGGTGAGGACATCCTCGGGCTGTGGACACTGGCAAGCAGCACAGGCGCCACTACACAAAGCATGCTCCTTTACACTTAGTTGCCATTGTACCAGCAGATATGGTCCCTATCTTTGAAGAAACTTAGAATCACCCAATAAGAGAGAATCTCAAATGAGGCATCGTCTCCCTCAGATTGGTCTGTAGGTAAGCCTATGAGACATTTTCTTGATTAATGATTGATGTGGGAGGGTCCTGGAGTGTATAAGAAAGCAAGCCACTAGGCAGTGTTCCTCTGTGGCTTTCCCTCTTGCTACTTGCTAGCCTCGCTACTGGAACGACAAAAGCAGAACCAATGGGGACCGTTATTACGTTATATGTTAACAATGCACAGAAAAACAAACGTGTAATGCATGCATCAACCATTGTCAACAACCATCCGCTCCTCTGCACACGGCTCCCCACATGACTACAAGTGGACTATCCTGTTCCAGATACAGGTAACCCTATGTTTGCACACACCAAGCTCTGTGATATCATCTGTTCTACACCCACACTCTAATCTCTGCACACAGCTGTTGCAAAGCCTCCACTGGCAAACACGACATCCACACATGCATAAGCAGATCCCATCCTGGGACTCAAGTTGCACCCACCCCTAGCCACACATGAGCAATAACAAAACTATGCCTGTCCCACATCCGTTCACCACAGGACTTTGAGACCTGAATAGGGCGTGCCCAGACCCTGAGCCAGGATGCTTGGGAAAATCCCAGCACACCTTGCAAATCTCCTAAGAAATACCAGACTATGTCTGTGTTTTTATACTGTGTATAATAGTCTAATTATTTTTAAATTGTTAACCCATGTACCAATATTTACGAACACTTCCTATTAGCAGGAATATTTGATTAATTAATGGGTGTCTCGATCATCATTCAGTCACCATGAAATCACTGAGCACCAATTAAGTCTGAGACATCAGGGTAGACACCTGGGGGATTAGAGAACAAACAAGGAATAAATAAAGAAAATCATGTGATCCCTGCTCTTGGATATAACCAAATATAGTAAGCTTCAAAAATAAACAGTTAGGACTGGCAAGATTGTCCAGTGGGTAAAGACACTTGCCAATAAGTCTGACAGCCAGAGTTCTATCCTCAGGACCCACATGGTGGATAAGAAAAATAATTCCTTCACATTGTCATCTGATTACCATGAGTACGCACACACACACACACACACACACACACACACACACTATATGCATGCACGACACTCTATGCAGTCACACACTCACATGCATGCACGAGCACAAGCCCAGGACTATCACACACCAACTATCACACTTATATACACACACAGGACTATCACACACACGACTATCACACACATCACTATCACACTTGCATGCACACACACACACACACACACACACACTCTACCTCTTTGTTTCCTCCATGTTTGAAAACATGTGGAGCCTCTCACAGAGGAGCACATGGATCCCTCCATCTGCTCAGTGAAGATGTAGAACTCAGGCCCCTTAGGGACCCAAAGCAACCCAAGTGATCACTCCTGGACCCTTACTTACACTTCCAACTGTGACTCTATTGAAATCTGGGCACCCTGGGGTTAGATATTACTAACCTGCCTCATTAGGGAAGAGAGGCCTGACATAAATACCTTGGGGCATCACTTGGTAGGGGCATCACTCCCAACTCCTGGTACTAAGGGGTATCAGGAACCTACCTGGCATTGGTTAACTCTGGAGCCTGGGGTGGAACCTTCCTCTACTCAGTCTCAGTTCTGACCATTCTCACACACACACACACACACACACACACACACACACCACACAAACACACTTTTTTAAGCATCAAAATGTGATTTATTAAAGACACCTCGGTATGTATTTTAAGCACAGGGTTAAGAAAATAACTCAGAAAGAACAGCACATTCACAAATGTGCATATGGAAGTCTCAAAAAAGTTATCTCAGTTTTTTTGGCTTTTTTTGTACCACCTTCAGTTTCTGATGGTAGATTTCCTTTTTCTAAGGTTTATTTATCTAATATGTATACCGTATTCTTCCTGCATGGACACCTGCATGCCGGAATAGGGCACCAGATCCCGTTACAGATGGTTGTGAGCCACCATGTGGTTGCTGGGAATTGAACTCAGGCCCTCTGGAAGAGCAGTCAGTGCTCTTAACCACTGAGCCATCTCTCCAGATCTCTAATGGTGGATTTCTAAAATGTTTGTTTTGTAATATAAACACCCATATGAATAAGTGAGTAGACCTGCTAAAGATGGGGGGACTTATATTTCCAAATGCATTTTACTTTGGCAACTTTTATTTATCTATTTACTCATCTTTATAATAGCTGCTTCTGAAGAGAACTTTAAAGGAAATGGCTGTGTTATCTCTGAGATCCTTTATCAACCCACTCACCTGTGAAAAGGCATGTACCCAAAGCACAGCTGAGTCAGCCAGACAGACCCTCCAGTGTTCTCCTCAGGGAGACCCAGACCCAACCTCTGGGCCTCCTCTACCAAGGAAACCCAGCAGTCACTGTGATGATCGTGATAGGAGACACTGTGAGGAGTTGGAGACTTCTCAGTCTCAGTCAGACATTGGCCGTCTGCCAGGTCCCAGGCTGGCTTCCACTGGGGCTAGATAAACAGTGTGACCCATGCCTTCCTCCTTAAAGACCCAGCTCAAGCTCAGAGTACTCCATGTGGCTGAACAAGGCTGCAGTCTGACTGGGGCATGGAGAAGAGCCACCACCAACCTTGTGCTTCTCTTTCTCTCTCTTCATAGCCTTGCTGCTTCCAAAGAGGCTGAAGCTGCCCGCTCTGCACCCAAGCCTATGTCACCCTCGGACTTCCTGGATAAGCTCATGGGGAGGACTTCTGGTTATGATGCCAGGATCAGGCCCAA
>JADRCH010000121.1:2443033-2559993 GCA_019843965.1 Rhynchomys soricoides
ATCTTAACTAAGCTTATATGCAAGCTGTGGACTACTTTCTGAAGATGAGTGTGACGGACTGGGTACCTGAGTACATAAAGCTATCCACTCTCTTCTTTCCACAATCAGAAAACGTTGGTTCCAGTCCTGGATGTACTACCTTCTGAGCCCAGATGAATGACTAAAACAAACCATGCTCCCTTGAGAAGTGGGGACAACCATGCTCTTCCTGTCTTAGCAACTCCTAGGATTAACAAGAGATGGACCCTGAAGGCAGTTACAGATTAAAACCCTTCAAGTGAAGGTCTATGACCTATCCAAGTCCTAAGCACCTACAAGGTCAGATCAAGGTCGGCTCCTCTCCGAGGTCTTCCTGTCTTAGTCTTCAGACCTTTTCTCAGATGAGTTCTGCTCCTTTGGTCCTTCTTGCTCATGGTCCTGCCCTCCTCTCCAGCTGTGTCACTCTTGCTTATAAGGAAACCCTGTTTAATTCTCTTGATTCTGCCAGGCATGATGATAGCACACTTCTGGAAATCCCAGCCATCAGAAGGCTGAGGCAGAGAACCACTATAGTGAGTTCTGTATCAGCCTGGGCTACAGGATCTGAGGGGTTTCATAAAGGGGGTGGGGAAAGGTGGGCAGATAACTCAGTTGGTAAACTACTTGCCTTGCAAGCATAAGGACCTGAGTTCAATTCCCAGCACCCAAGTAAAACCCACTCATATAATTCTAGTGCTAGCAGGTGGAGACTTTCTTGGAGCTTTCAGGCCGGCTAGTCGAGACTACTGTGGTAGTTAGAGTAGAGATGCCCCCCATAGGCTCTGACGTACTTAGTGTTGCTGTTTGGGATTTGTAGGAGGTCGAGCCTTGCTGGGGAAGTATGCACTGGTGGTTGTCTTTGAAAGTATATAGCCTGTCCCTACTTCTAGTTCTCCCATGTGTCTCTCTGTCTCGGTCTCTCTCTGTCTCTCTCTGTCTCTGTCTCTCTGGGTGTGTGTCTCTATCTCTCTGCTTCATGCTTGAGGTTAAAGATATGATTCCTTGGCTTCCTGCTCCTGTTGCCATGTTTACCTTGTGATGCCATGCCCGTCTGCCATGATGGACTCTTACCCATCTGGAACCACAAGCCTAAATAAGCTCTTTTATACAAAAGTTGCTTTTGATCATCATGTTTTATCAAAGCAACAGAAAAGTAACTGATACAGTAAGGAACCCTGACCCTAAAAGGGAGGTGGTTGGTACCTAAGGAATAACAACACACACACACACATTTGTGAACACACTGGAACACACAATGCCTCTGGATTCTGTCCCTGACGGCATAATCCTGCTTCCTGTGATATAGCCATTAAGAGTCAGACTGGTCAGAACCGGAACCCTGGCCCCACCTTTCTCTAGCAGTGAGGCCATAGATGAATAATTTGGCATCTCTGGTCCTGTTTCCTCCTCTGCCAAACCAGCCTTTTCACAGGTGTGGGAGGGTATGGTGAGATCATACCAGTCAAGGTCTCATTGAAGCAGCTGCCATGGTAACTACTACCATTCAGTGTGAAATGAAGGGTCCCAGCTTCAGCCAGCCAGAGCTCCCCTCAGAAAGAAGTACCAAGGCAGTGGTATTCCTTTCCTGGACATATCAGGGCTGGGAAAAAAACTTGTCCACAAAGTATTTAACAAAGGCTTGCAGACTGTCGTTCAGACTCCCCCAAGATCCCTCACCTGGTAATTCCCATCATCACCCCTTCATCCTCAGTTCATAAGTTCAAGGCAAAGAACTTGCTGTTCTTTGCAATTCCCGAGATGGCCTCCAAATGTTGTATCCATAAATATATCTCAGACACGAATTAGAAGGCACCGGTGGGGCTTAGGGAAGGGATTTCAGCCAGATGGCAGGATGATGAATCACCCTGTGTTAATGAAGGTACAGCTTGGCTCAGCCTCCTGTGAGGTATACCTGCCCCTTACCTGGGAGCTGGGGAGTCTAGTCTGGCAGAGATGCTAAGTGCAAGCTAGGGACCCCAGTCACTTAGGGGTAGGGTAGATAACAAGCAAGGGGGTCCTTAGCCCTCTGGGAAGGTCTATCCTTGAAGTTAGTTTTTCTACAGCCTGAGACTGAGTGGAGACTTTCTCTTGATTGGCAGGTCCTCCAGTGAACGTGAGTTGCAACATCTTCATCAACAGCTTCGGTTCCATCGCTGAGACAACCATGGTGAGTATGTTACAGCAACTGCTGTTTTCACAGTAGGTGTCTCCGCCCTGGGAATGTTTCTCTTCTACACTGGATATCCCCCAAGAAGGCGCAGAATCAGGTTTAGTTTCTGTCCACGTCGATGATTTGGATAAAGGTATATAACATCTGAAGAGGGTTAAGCTGCTAACAAGGTACAACAAAGGACAAACAAGAACAAACCTTCAGAGTTACAAGAACAAAATTATAGTCTGTAACTAAGGGAGGAATTATGATTAAAATCTATTATATCTGTGTGTATGACGATGTCACAATGGGGGCTGTAGGTGGTGGTGCATGCCTTTAATCCCAGGCTCAGGAGGCAGAGGGAGGAGGATTTCTGTGAGTTTGAGGCCTGGTCTACATAGTTCTAGGCCATCCAGACCTTGTCTCAAAACAAAAACAAAAACAAAGTCACAAAAAGTTTTGAAAATTAAACAATAGGCTGAAGAGGTGGCTGCATCGGTGAGGTCGATACTCAAGCCTGAAGCCCTGAGTTTAATCTCAGAATCCAAGTTTTTTCAAAAAAGATGTTATGGTGGTACAGGCTTCTAATCCCAGAACTGGCAAGGCAGAGAGTGGAGACATGCAGATCCCTGGGTCTGGCTTGCCAGCCAGACTAGCCTAATGGGGAGCCCTAGTCTCCTGTGAGAGACTTTGTCTCAAGAATAAGGTAGATGGCTCCTAAGGAACAACAGGGTTGACTCCTGGTCTCCACACACATCCACATCCATGTGAACACACATGGAAATCTCTCTCTCTCTCCCTCTCTATCTCTCTCTCTCTCTCTCTCTTCTCTTTCTCTCTCACACACACACATTTCACACACACACATATGTACATCCACCTGAATACACACACACACACATGTACGTCCACATGAATACACACATGCACACATCCAGCAACAGGGTAAGTATTTGGATTAAATATGCCTGGCTGTGGGGATGCACACCTGTAATGACAGCAGGCTGTAATTCTCAAGAAGCTGAGGCAGGAGGATGACTAAAAACCCAGTCTGGGTGTCTTAGTTACTGTTTCTATGGCTGTGAAGAGACATCATGACCATGGCAACTCTTATAAAGGAAAATATTTCATTGAAACTGGCTTACAGTTTCAGAGATTTAGTCCATTATCATCATGGTGGACAGCCTGGCAGTATGCAGGCAGACATGGCGCTAGAGAACGAGCTGGGAGTTCTACATCCAGATCAGCATGCAGCAGAAAGAGAAAGCAACACTGGGCCTGGCTTGAGCATCTGAGACCTCAAAGCCCACCCCCAGTTCCTCCAACAAAGCCACACCTACTCCAACAAGGCCACACCTCCTAATAGTGCCACTCCCTATGAGCCTATGGAGGCCATTTTCATTCAAACCACCATACTGAGCTACATGGTAAGATCCTGTCTCAAAAATAAAAAGAGTGAAAAACTGCTGATGACTTTCAAATTGACCCACAGAATAAAGGAAGACGCTGGTTGTAGATGCTGAAGTGATGGACTGGGTCCGCTGTGTTATTTGCTTTCTGTTTAATGTATTCTGGGTGGGGGACACAAAGAAAAGATTGCTAAGTATTAATAGTGATAGACTCTGACCCACAGACTTATGGGTAATTTTGTATCTTATTCTGCCAGCATCACTGTCTTCCACATTTCCTCAAGGAGTAGATATGACATTAGGAATTCCAAACATATGAAATGACAGTTTAAAATTTTTTCTCAGTCACTCAAGACAAAACATAAATCAATTGTACTCATATGGGGAGAGTTATTTAGCTTGTGAGGAAAAAATAAAAAATATAATAAATAATAATAAAATTTTAAAAAATAGAACAGCCTAGAGTCAGCTTGTGAGTAGACTGAGATTCAGCCAGCCCCTTTCCCAAAACACACAGTGCCACCTCATGTCCCCAACTCACAGCCATCTACCTCTCATCTTCCCTGCCAAAGATTCTTACATTTTCTCTACTCAGAAGCCTTTGTGCACAATAAACTTTTACATATCCTAAGTCTATAAATATAAAAAGTAAGTACACAAATTAAATATTTACTGATAATCATAAAGAGATTTATTTTAAGACAAATCTTTAGTATGTATATAATTTTACCATTTATTAAAAACAAAAGCAAATGTTTATATTAAAGCAATAGATATGCTTAGTTTGCTTTTAAATAAGTAAATTAGAATTTTGCATATGTGCGTGTGTGTGTGTGTGTGTGTGTGTGTGTGTGTCCGTGTGACTGCCCATGAGTGAATGGGTACCATCATGAGACCAGAGGAGAATACTGGGTATCTTCCTCTATTTCTCTCATCTCTCTTTGCTTTTTTGCCTTGAGATAGGGTCTCTAGCTTGCCATTTAGGAGACTCCTAGCATCTTTATGTCTCTGCCCATCAATGCTAGAGGTGCAAATCCTCATAACCTTCCTTAGCTTTAAAGGGGGTTGGGGGTCTTAGTGTACATCTCTGGCTGGCCTGGAATTTCTTATGCTGGACCTTTCTATGTAGTCCAGGCCACACTGATCTTGAACTCACAGAGATCTGCCTGCTTCTGCCTTTGAGTGCAAGGATTCAAGGTGTGCACAACCACACCAGCCTTTCGTGTTCAGATTTTTTATGTAAATGCTGGGGATTCTGATTTAGGTTCTCATGCTTGCAAAGGACTCTTCCCAGCCCCAAGAATTTAATCCTGACCAGATACTTGACACTGTTGGATACAGGGCATTGTCAGCATTTGCCAGAGTTGGTCACTATTTTGATTCAAAATCAATGCCAAAAGCCATCACTATACATCACATCAATGTAGTTAAAAATGACAGGTGTGTGTTTAAAACCTTTTTAAAAACTGTTGGAAATTCTGCCCTAATCCCAAGCCAAAACACACTCAGTTTTTTTTATATAAAACTCAAGTCAGCAGTCTAAACAGCAATTTGAAAAATCAAACATTTCAACAGAATGCAATGCAAAGATACGGATTTGAAATATTCATGGCCAGAAATGATAGTAGGAAATCCTGTCTCTGTTTTCTACAATTACACCATGACTGTCTGTGCAAGCAGAAAACTTCATCTGTGGAGCTGGGGAGATGATGTAATTGGTACAGAGTCTACTAAGCATGCAGGATGCCCTGGATTTGATTCCCCAATACCACACAAACTGTGTGCTAGTTCATGCCTCTAATCCCAGCACTCGGGAGATGGAAGCAGGAGGATCAGAAGTCGAAGGTCATCCATGGCTATATGGCAAGTTCAAAGTCAGCTGAGCACCTCCAGAAGCCCCTCACTGGCATATCAGGTCTCTACTCTGGTACAGTTCCCACTGTCACACTTAGGGCTGTACCAGTCTGGTTGCTTGTCTCTTCCCAGACCGTAATGGACGTTTATGGCTAGCTGATGTCCTATCTTGTTTCCTGAAATGATCAACCTCAACAGCCAACACAGCAATGCAGCTGCACAAATGCATTCTGTTAAATAAATAAGCCAAAGCAGATGCACTGTTTATCAAGTTCAGATGTTGCTTGGTCCTAAATACTTACAAACACTGGATCTGTCCTTCCCACTGTAGACTTGTAATATCACTGAGCTCTCCATAGGGCAAAGAAATAAAAATCTGTTCTTTGGCGAATAAACTTATCTTGACAGAGTCAAGAAGGTGTGGTGTACATGCAAAAGACTACTGAGCTGGGGAGAATCTGGCTCTGTAGGTAAAAGTGTCACACAGCATGAGGGCCAGAAATCAGTCCCCCAAAGCCCACTTTAAAAGCTAGGCATGTGAGCACACACTTATAATCTCAGTGCAGAGGAAGTGGCTACAGGCAGGTCCCTTGAACTCACTAGCAGCTAGCAGACTGTAGTCAGTGAGCCCTGGGCCATTTTTAAAAAAAAAAAAAAAAAAAGGTAGATTGCACCTGCAAAACAACACCTGCGGTTAACCCACAGCCTCTATATGTGCATGTCAATCAATTAATTAATTTTAATTATTTTAATTAATTGATTAATTTTAATTAATTAATTAAACAAACCAGGGGCTGGACCACCTGCTTTGTGGAAATGGGCCAACTCTATAAGAAAGGACATAATCACACACACAAATATAGACATACCATACATACATGCATACATACACACATAAATGGATGAATACAAAGTGAAAACCCAACCACAGCACACCAAACTCTAAGTGGAAAACAGGAGATGATGACTTTGGGGACAACTCACAAGAGGAGCCCACAGAAGTGTCAGTGTTCAGAGCAGAATGGAGAACAGATCTATGCCCTTCCCTTGGCATGACCCACAGGACTCAGTTACTGCCTATCAAGCAGGGAAGAGGAGCCCCCTTCCAGCCCACACACTTCTGAATACTAGGATATTTTTGTAATTATCTTCCTTAATTATCTGTATTTGCTTAATTTACTTTGCGTATGATTCAGAAATCTAAATCTCAGACCTAGAGAAAAACTTGTTGAAATTGACTGTCATAGTGGCACATGCCTTTAAGTCCAGCACTTGGGAAGCAGAGGCTGGGGGATCTCTATGAGTTCGAGGCCACTTATGGAAAGTCTCACAGAACAAAACAGTGTTCCAAAAACCCAGGTGGATTTCTGTAGCCAAAGCTTCCTCTCCCTGGACTTTCCTCTTCCCTAAGAGCAGTGGTTCTGACTTCTTAATGCTGTAGCCCTTTAATGCAGTTCCTCATGTTGTGGTGACCCCCAACCATAAAATTATTTTTGTTACTACTTTATAACCATAATTTTGCTACTGTTATAAACCATAAAATAAATATCTGTGTTTTCTCATGATCTTAGGTGACCCCTCAAAGGGGTCTCGATGCAGAGGTTGAGAACTGCTACCTTAGATCCTATCAAACAAACTTCTCCATGCATATGTTCTCCCCAGCCTCTCAGGGTGCATTTGCAGAGCCAGCCTGGGCTCGTGTTAACAACAATAGCAGCAGCTTGTTCATGAGAACCCTTGAGATGCTACTGTGTGCCAAGCAGTGAGTAGAACATTCTGCTTCTGTTATCTCAGTTAGACTCCCAGCAATCCAGTAGGCAAGATCACTCCAAGTAAGAAGGGCAAAAACTGAGGACCAGAAACCTTAGGGTATTTACCTAGAGACACACAGCTAGTAAGTAGCCTAGTTAGAATTTGAACTCAGATCTTCCTCACCTCAAAGCTCATGTTCTCCTATACACTTGAGATCATCCAAATTTGCTTGTCCAATTTTATTAAGGGCATCTGAGCTGAGAGGGAGCTCACTGACTGACAGAGAATGAAATATTGCCTACCAGAAAGAGGATTCATTGCAGGATATTTGATCACACTGTGAACCCTGAGATTGTACTGTTTACTGGAAAAGCCTGTTTCTAGTTGTGGTGTGGCTCAGCCTTAGCACACACCTTTAGTCCCTCTGGCTAGAATACAGACTCATCCTTAGTTCACACCTCTAATCATTGAAGGTAAAGTTAGTTTATAGAAGGAAGCACTGATGTTTGAAGTTGGTGTCTAATTGAGCGGCAAACAACGTGACAAATCAGAGAATGATTTAACAGAACAGGATATGCCCAACTTTCATGAGAAGAGCAAGGAATGGGAAGCTATAAAAGAGCAGTGAAGAGAGGAAGAGAGAGGAAGCAGTCTTACTGCGACAGTTGTACAGAGGCAGATTGCAGAGAGAGAAACACTAGACACAGGCAAAGACAGAATGAGCCAAAGAATGAGAAGGAGCCAGAAGATTAGAACAGGCTGCCAATGTTAGTAGTATGAGACCAAGAAGAGCAATTGAGGAGAAACAGAGAAGTCAGACTAAATCAGTCAGCATAGAGAGGAGTTTTGCACAAGAACAGCTGAAATGAATAACCAGCCAGAGTTCAGAAAGAGCTAGAAAGGGTGAGTTTATTCAGCAGCAAGTCTAAGAGGCTGAAAACATTCTAGGCCTAAATAAGACTGTACAAAGACTAGAAGCTTCTAGAACTGGACCTGGGTTAGCAGACTGAGGCAGTAAGCCTCCAAGATGACAATCACATCAGATGAATAAAAGATAAAATTTCAAGGGTTGCTGTTGACACAAATGCCCAAGTCTCTACCTCTCCAGCCTCACAGAGAATTGCCTGAGCACCAAGGGGTTATAGTGGTGTAGATAAAGTCACCATGACAGAACCTTTCCAGGCACAATTGGTCCCTCAGAACAGCAGGAGAATAGTTCAACCCTAGAAGCAACTGGAGAGCCCAGTCTGAGCCTTCCCTTCCCTCCCTCTCTCCCTCTTTTCCTCCCACCTTTTCCCTCTCCTTCCCTCAGGGAACCAGACTTTATTCACCAGAATAACAGACCCAAGAGCATGGATTGGAAGAAAGAGGGGGAGGACCACCTTAGCTCTCATCTAACCTTCCCAGAGCTGTCTCAGAAGCAGCAGGAAGAGCAGGGAAAAACAAAAAGACCAAATGGAGAAGGACCCACTCTACAGCAACAGTCTACAAGAGAAATATCTAGACCAGTGGTTCTCAACCTGTGGGTCACAACCCCTTTGGGGGTCACATATCAGATATCCTGCATATCAGATATTTACATTATGATTCAAAACAGTAGCAAAATTACAGTTATGAAGTAGCAACTTACCTAGATCTAGAATGCAGCAGGAAGCAATGAGTCCCATATGTATGTGCATATGAGGTTACATTGCATAGTACAACAACTATGTTCCTGTGAAGTATCTGTATACATGTGTGGACTGTGGCATTGTAGGGCCATGTAGATTAACACACATGCATGTGTGCATGTCAATACCATTTTGAAAATAGACATGTAACATCAAAGAGAAGTGTCCAGATGGAGTGTGGCTGTGAACATATGTGCACTGGGCTCATATGTATACATAAAGAGATGTGTACATGTATTTTGATCTCAGTTAGCTTTGTCAATTTGACATAGCTGAGAGTCTTCTGAGAAGAGAGTGTTGATGGAGAGATTGCCTACATCAGGTTGGTCTTTGGCCATGTCTGTGGGAAGGGGACTGTTTAGATTGATGTAAGAAAGCCCAGTCCACTATGGGCAGCACCAACCCTAGGCAATCCTAGTCTGTACAATAAAGTTAGCTAATCATGAGCTTGTGAGCAAGTAAGCAAACAGCGTTCTCCATGGCTTTCTGTTCAAGTTCCTGCCTAGAGTTCCTGTCACAACTTCCCTCAATGATGGACTGTGACCTGGAAGTCTAAGCTGAAATATACTCTTTCTTCCCCTAAGTTGATTATGGTCAGTGGTACAGAAAAGAAACTAGGATGCTCTGCCACCATGAAACACCTCTGATGAAGTTCCCTGTGAGCACCTGTCTCTAAGAGTGGGGCACGGGCTCACATAGAGCACTGGACATCCAAGCCTTCAACGATTGCTACAGAAGTACAAGACATCATCAACCACTGAGCTACCAACCAAGGAACCCAACACAGAAGCACAAAGAGATACCTTTATGCTTGTTTCTGTTTGCCATCCTGGCTTTATCCTTGTGTTCTTACCTCCCCACTCACAGCCCTGTGGGTGCTAAGTGTGACATTGAGCTCTAGGGCTCTGGTTCTGTTTGACTTCTCTTAGGTTAGACTTTCCCAGGGTGAGGAATCCAACATGTATGTCTTCAATCAACAAAGGTTCATTTCTTCCTCATCCATAGTCTACTGTGGACCAGAAGGCTCTCTGGGGTTCTGGTCCTCAGGTACCAACTTAGCACTCTGTTTCCATATCAACACATAGCCAAGGAAGGTGTGATGTATTGCAAGGTCGGACATTGCTGTATTCCTCAGCAAAATGTCATAAAGTGGACTGCCCAAACATTAGTGATTGACATAATTTGTCAACTGTGACAGGGTTTGTCACAATTCTGGAGACTATAATCCAAGGGCAAGGTGCCATTAGGGTTAGTTTCTAGTGAGACAGAGCTAACTTCCACTGTGTCTTTTCAGGTCTTCTTCCCTCCGAAAAGTGAGGGGGCGGGAAATGAAAGAAAGAGAGAGATACAAAAGAAGAGAGAAAGGGAGGAGATAGGAAGAAGAGAAGATAGGAGAGTGAGGAGGAGAAGGAAAGGGGAAGAGGAGAGAGGAGAGAGGGACCTGGTGTCTCCTCCACCCTTTTAAAAACTTTATTATATTTGTTTGTTCATTTGATGAATGTGTGTGTGCGCACATGCATGTGCCACATTGCCTATGTGAAAGTCAGAGGACATTTTTTTTTTCGGTTTTTCAAGACAGAGTTTCATTGTGTAGCCCTGGCTGTCCTAGAACTCACTCTGTAGACCAGGCTGGCCTCAAACTCAGAAATCCCCCTGCCTCTGCCTCCCAAGTGCTAGGATTAAAGGCGTGCACCACCCACTGCCTGACTTCAAGAGGACATTTTTTAAGAGTAAATTCTCTTCTTCCACCTTTATGTGGGCTCCAGGAATAGAACACAAGTCATTAGACTTAGGCAGCAAAGGATTTATTCAGTGAGCCATCATTTTAAGCCCTTGTCTTATTCTTTTGAGACAGAATCTTTCACTGATCCTGGCGTTCACCAATTCTGCTAAACTGCCTGGCCAGCAAGCCTCAGGAATCATCCTGTCTCCAAACCCTAGCACTGAGGTTATAGGTGCAAAGCATCACACTTGATATTCTACATGGATGCTAGGAAATTAAACTTCAATCTTTGTACTGATGCAGCAAGCACCTCCTCCACTGAGCTATTTCTCCAGCTCTGGGTGCACTTTTTGAAAATATTTTGAGAGATATTGTTGTCCACGCCCCCAGTGAAGCCTCCATCACCTGCTTATCTGCAGTGGCAATCATTTCTCTTCATCCTTCACTCAGGATGTTATCAAGCATTTTATTATCACCAAATATGATTTTCAAAATGATACTTCATTGTAACTTTTAATTTTTACTCTCAGTTCTCAGCAAATGTTAGCTTCATTGTGTATATTGATTGAGCATTTTGAATAATATACAGGTTTATTTCTGTGTGTCTTTGTCTGTGTGTGTGTGTGTGTGTGTGTGTGTGTGTTCATGCATACATACCCAGAAACCAGAAGAGGACATGGGATGCTCTCATCTGTCACTCTCTGCCTTATTCTTTCGAGACAAGTGCTCTCATTGAACCTAGAGTTGGCCATTTTCTCATAAGGCTGGCCAGTAAACCCCAGGGACTCTCCTGTTCCCATCTACAACTGGGCTGGGGTTATAGGAAGCCATGGTCACAGCTCAATTCTTTTTCTTTAAATACTTATTTATTTAATATACATGCATACACTCTAGCTGTCTTCAGACACATCAGAAGAGGGCATGGGATTTCATTACAGCTGGTTGTGAGCCACCATGTAGTTGCTGGGAATTGAACTCAAGACCTTTGGAAGAGCAGTCAGTGCTCTTAACCTCTGAGCCATCTCTCCAGTCCCTCACCTCAATTCTTATGCATGTATTGGGGACTCGAAATTAGATCCTCACCCTTGTGCAGCATTGCATGTTCTTACTTGCAGAGCCTTAGATTTCTTTCTTTTTATCATCTATAACCTTCTAATCCACTTTGTCTATTTTTCTGTGAAGTTATTTATTTCTTGGTTGCTTAATTCTTCCTTTCAGTGTTAAATAGCAAGGATTTCAATACCTTTGGTGTTTGGTTTGTGGTTTTTGAGACAGGGTCTCCTATGTCTTAGGCTTCCCTCTAGCTCCTTACATGGCTAGGGTGACCTTAAGCTCCTGATCCCCCTGCCTTCATCTCCAAGGTACCAGGATTACAAGCATAGGCCACCACAACTTGTTTCAACACCACTTTTTTCCTTACACCATTTTTAAAGCAGCCACTATTTGGTTTGGGTTTTGATTTTGACACAGGATCTCACTATGCAGCCATGACTGGCCGGGAACACACTTTGTAGACCAGCCTGGCTATGAACTCACAGAGATCCTCCTACCTCTGCCTTCCCCAGTGGTGGGATTAGAATTATGTGTGTCACCATGCTCAACACAGGCCCTTTCCACTAGCTTGAAGTACTGTCTTTCTCATAAATTGAATTCTAGCCACACAATTCCTAGTCTTAAGTCTCCATCCATTTCCTTGTCCTGTCTCGTCTCTACACCAACACCACATCTTACATCACTGTGAAATCCCATAGTCATGTCTGGCAAAGTCCTCTGTTGTTCTCTTACAAGATTCTTTTGACCCTAGCAGCCATCTTTGCTACTATATGCACTGTATTATTTAATTAGTTCATTCTTTATGGTACTAGAAAGGACACAGAGATGAATCTCTAGGAAAAGGAATTGAGGTGTGAGGAGGGGGTCAAGGTTCACAAGGTGACAAAAGAGAGCAAAGCATGAAGTCAGGAGGAAAACACAAGTTAGATGTGAGACGTCTAGGGTGTTTCAGAGGTTCTACAACAAGATGGGTCTTCCGGGGACTTTGTCTCTGAGACACCTCATCAATCACTGAGAGTTAGGGGGGAGAGAAGGGCTATGTGATTCTAAAGCATTCAAGCTCTTTAATATTGGAGGATGGGAGGAGTGGGGAGATGGCTCTGGGAAGTTCTGCAGGCCCTGCACTTCTCTATGCCCTCCTAGCACTGCGGATCTGGGCCTTGATATTCATGGAGTCCTTGGTGAGGCTGATCCTGAGCTCTGTGAGGAGAGAACTCTCTCAGTCAATGAACTTGAGAGCTTCAGCCAGTGTCATCTCCAGGAAAAAGCCATATTCCAGAGACACATAGATATGTTAAATACTGGGACCACTGTGTCAATAAAGAAGTTACAGCCCAAATCTACCCCCACATATAACTCTGAGTGATTAGTTTCCAGGAGTGGCTCAATGACATTTCTCAGTTGAAGGTATAAGAAAAGCTGCTCATATACCTTGTCTCAATGGTCCAGCATCTTCTGGAAGTCTCACTGCAATACATCACTGATAAAGGCCTTGTACCACAGCACTTTCTCCCCTACAGTACCCAAGGCCCGTTGTTTGGGGGTCATCGCCATGATGGGCTCCAGTACCCAAATTCAATGCTTTTTACTGTATAATTTTGTTTTGTTTTGTTTTTTTAGTTAAATATATATCTATATATAACTATATTAGCAATTATATCTACATAACATATAATATATACAACTATATAACAATATATAATAACTATAGCAACAATACTGCTGCAGATTGATTGTATAAATTATTAAGTCTCACTGTTATATCTCACTCTCATATAGCATGCTTTTATGGAGTCTATCTTTCCTCCCAGTGAACTTCAAATCAACATTTTTAAGTGTATAAAAATCCCTTCCAATTCTAGCTAGGATGGCATTGAGCTCACAGGAACTCACATGGAAATAATGGACATCTTTCCAATGTTTTCTAAACATGGTGCATCCTTTGCATTTACAGAGGCGCTCAACACCCCACCAATGATGAAAAGAAGGCAGAGGCCATTAGATTCTGCAACAAGCAGGAAATGAGTCCGTGGGCAGTCTTAGAGGCACTTTCTCATGGCTTCAGTCCATGACTGAAGAGAATGCCACAGCCAGGAGTCTGTGACAGCCCAGAGTATATAGCTCTCCATTGAACCGAATTCAAGGAGACTCCACTCAACCATATAATCTAAAATAGACTGAAGTGGAGAGACCAGACTGGCAAGCGATTCCAGTTTACAATGGAGCTTGCTCTTATGCTCACAAAGGCAATGGGGCTTGCTCACATGCTCACAAAGAGACTCTCTTGCCACTGTCCACACTCTAAGATGTTCAAGCAACTATTACTCTTGGCAATCACAAAACCAGAATGAAGAAAAATGAACTATCTTAGAAATTTCACCCAGGTTAAAAGGTATCTAAAGTATATCTTCCCTCACCACCCAGTAGCCCTTTTCCTGTGACAAGAAGAGAAGGTTCTATGGTTAAAAGCACTTACTAATCTTCTAGAAGACCCAGGTTAAATTCTCAACATCCACATGGCAGCTCACAACTCCCTACAACTCCAGTTCTAGGAGATCCTATGCCCTTTTCTGGCCTCTGTGGATACCAGGCACACATGTGATGCACATGAATTCATGCAAAGCACACATACATACACATGAAAATAAATCAATAAATTTTAAAAGTAAATGCAGTAGATAAGATACTTGTTGTGTAAGCATGGTGACTTGAGGTTCCAATCCCCAGCACCTACAGAAAAAGATGGACAGGGCTCACCTATAGTCCTAGTGCTGTGCAGGAGATAGGAGGATCCCTAGGACTCATTGGCCAGCTAGTTGGGAAGCTCTGGGTCCCAGTAAGAGACCCTGTCTCAAAAATAAAAATAAGGTGGTATGATGGTTTGCACATGCTTGGCCCAGAAAGTGGCACTGTTGGGAGGCCTTGTTAGAGTAGGTGTGGCCCTGTGGGCATAGGCTCGTCACTTGTCCTAGCTGCCTGGAGGCCAGCAGTCCCATAGCAGCGTTCAGATGAAGACGTAGAACTCTCAGCTCCTCCTGCACCATGCCTGCTTGGATGCTGCCGTACTCCCACCTTCATGATAATGGACTGAACCTGTGAACCTGTAAGCCAGCCCCAATTAAATGTAGTCCTTTATAAGACTTGCCTTGGTCATGGTGTCTGTTCACAGCAGTAAAACCCTAACTAAAACAGGTAGAGCGCAACCAAGGAAGACACCAGATGCCAATTTCAGGCCTCCTCGTGCATGAGCATACATGTGTAGATGTACATGTACGCACGAACATGAGCATGTACACATATATAGTCACTGTGAACATAGATCGGTCAGTGCCCATCAAGGCATGGAGACCCTGCTCCTCAAATGATGCTGTCTTACTAACTGTCAAATCCTGCTCCATGACCTTCCTTTTCTTGTACTATGGAATTATTCCAACATGTCTATAAAATCATCCTGTAAATGAGATGCACTACAATACATCTGGGCTCTACTTATTAAGTTAAAACACATGCCTAAGGGGCTGAGGGTGTATCTTGGTTGATAGAGTGCTTGTCTGGTGTGCATGGTATCTTGAATTCAATCCCCTGTGCCACATAAAATCAGACACAGAGGCTCATGGATATAAAGCCAGCGCTCTGGAGGTGGAGGCAGAAAGATGGATCGTTCAAGGTCATCCTCAGCTACATAGTGAGTTTGAGGCCAGCCTGGGCTACAAGAGACCCTGTCTCATAGCCACAGATGACTATGGCTGAGGCTGGGTCTCACCAAGGCTATTCATGTGCATCTCAGTTATTTGTCTGATTCTCAAAAAGTGGCTTCTTTTCTACTCTGAATGTATCATCCCATTCTCTCTCAAACTGCAGAGGAATGTACATTTAGTCTAATGAGAATTTCCTTCTATGATGCTTGATGCTCCTCTTTTACTGTTTACGGAATTCTTTATCTGACTTTTTTGAGACAGAGGGTCCTCAGGTAGGCAATAGAACTGTAACATGTGTAGACCAGGTTGGCTTCACACTCACAGAGACCTACCTACCTCTGCCTCCCAAGTGCTGGGATTAAACATGTGTACCACCACCTCTGGTTCCATCTGGCATGTTGACAGTCTTTTCCATAGTAACTCAGCAAGGGCCTTGTGGGGTTGTATCTATTTGGAGACTCTGATTTCACTGTCTTGTTTTTTTGTTTGATTGGGGGGAGAGGGGTGGAGCGCCACAGTATTTCTGCGATGGTCAGAGGACATCTTGCAGAAATTAGACTTTTCCTTCCACTGTGTGGATCCTGGAATCAAAGTTAGGACATCAGGTGTGGGTGCAAGTAGCTTTACTCTTAGAGCCAACTCATATTTGGAGATTTTAAAAACTTTTTTTTTCACTTTATCTTCTGTGCATGGTGTTTTTGCCTTGGTGTACACCTGTGTACTGTGTGAATGCCTGATTCTCATAGAGCCATGGTTCTCAGTGGTTGTGGCCCCTTTGGGCATTGAATGACACTTTCACAGGAGTTGCCTAAGACCATCGGAAAACACGGATATTTACATTATGATTTATAACATTAACGATATTACAGTTATGAAGTAGCAATGAAAATAATTTTATGGTTGAGGGTCCCACAACTTGAGGAGCTTTGTTAAAGGATCACAGCATTAAGAAGGCTGAGAACCACTGTCCTAGAGACTAGAAGAAATTGTCAGATCCCTTGTGACTGGAGTTACTAAAGGTTGTGATCCTCCATTTTGGTGCTGGGAATCAAGCCCAGGTCCTCCGGAAGAGCAGCCAGTGCTCTTAACTTCCTAGCCATCCCCCCTCTAAAAATCATATGTATTTTATTATTTTAGTTGCATGCATGTGTGCCTGTTCGTGTGGGTTTGTGCACAGGAGCACAAATATCTTCAGAGACCAGAGGCATTCAATCCCCTGGGACTTGAGTTACAGTCAGTAGTGAGCCACCTGATGTAAGGGCTGGGAATTGAACTCTGGTCTTCTTCAAGAGCAGTATACACTCTTAAGCTCTGTTTTTGAGGTGATGCTGGAACATAGCAGCTCAAGCCCAAAGGACCATGGCAGACACTATAAGAGCCCCTCCCCTGAGGCTGCATGGATTCCAGCAAATCCCTAAACCAGCCTCAGAGCTGAGGACCATGGGACTCCCCTCTGGCTAGGACCCTCTTCTAGAGCTCAGCTGATCTTTACCTTGCATCCTGCCCTCCTTCTGACTCAAGAGTTAATCCTGGCTGGGAAGCCAAAGTCACCAATCATCGGGTTTGGTTGCCTCTCTAGACTATCATCCTGAGTTTCCATGGCTCTCAAGACTAATATTTCTCCCCTGCTAAATTCTAGTGCTCCCCCTTACAAAAACATATATATAGAGAGAGAGAGAGTCTTGGTCCTTCTTCATAGAAGAGGAGAGTACTAGGCACTTCTGCCTTTAGGGAGTGGGCAGCATCATGCATGGGTACACATGAAGGTGAGTGTGCTCACCAGTGTGAGTGCTTATAAAGTCCAGATGTCAACACTAGATGTTTTCCTCTATTTCTCCCCATTGAGCATCCTCAGTGATGCTGGGCTTTCCATTTCAATTAGGCTTGCTGGCCAGTCAGTCTTCAGAATCTTTCTGTCTCCACCCCTCCAGTCCTGAGGTTGTAGGTGTACACCACAGTGCCAGGCTTTTACATAGATGCTGGGAATCCAAGTCCAAGTCTTGGTGCCTGTGAAACAAGCACCCTGCCTGCTGAGCAACCTCCCTGGCCTCCATTCAGCCTTCATAGTGATTTCCTTTCCAAGTGAGTGAGTGGCGCATCTCCCCCCTGCGTGGTGCCTCAACCCTGTGGGTCACAGCCTGTCTGTCAAGGTTAACCCTGAGTTTCAGTCTGTACCCCTCAACAGCCTCTTAGAAACCCACCTATATTTCCTTGTTTCTTTTATCTTTCTCTGTTTGGTTTTTGTTTTTGTTGTTGTTATTGTTATTATTATGGTTATTGTTTCAAAGATTTCTCTGGGTAGCCCTGGTTGTCCTGGAACTCACTCTGTAGACCAAGCTGTTCTCGAATTCAGAAATCCATCTGCCTCTGCCTCCTGAGTGCTGGGATTAACAGTGTGCACCACTATGTCCGGCACTCCAAGCTTATTTTCAATCACCCAAACTAAAGTACTCCTGACCCTGATTATCAGACACTGTAACATAGCTCAGCAGGGTCCTGATAGATTCTGCATGCTCTATTCCTTTCTTTATTTCTGACATAGAAGTCTTTTTATGTTGAGTAACATTTTAAAATATTGAACAGAATATTTAATATTTAAATAGCAAATAATTAATTTTGAAACACCTTAAAATGTTTTAGTATAATAATCAATATTGAAAATAGACTTAATATAAAATTGATGGAACTTGGCTTTAAAAATGTTTTGGATAAAATAAATAAAATCTTTTTTAAAAATCTTTTTAAAGGGGGGGGAAGGGAGCCCAGAGAGATGGCTCAGTGGTTAAGAGCACTGACTGCTCTTCCAGAGGTCATAAGTTCAATCCCCAGCAACCACATGGTTACTAACAACCATCTGTAATGGGATCCTACACCCTCTTCTGGTGTATCTGAAGACAGTTACAGTGTACTTATATACATAAAATAAATAAAATCTTATTGTGTAGCCCAAATACATTTAAAAAGACAGCACACCTGTATTTTTTTTTCTTTTATGAGAAAAGAAATCAAAGTACATTACCCAATTATCAGAATAGTGGGACTGAAAACCGAAAGTCTTGGATCCCATATATACAGCTTAGTGCCTACCAATGGTGTGACCTCAGGTAAGAGCCTGACCTCAGTATGGTGAGATAGCTCAGTAGGTCAAGGCACTCACAGGCATCCACAGGCAAGCCTAACAACCTGAGTTCAATCTCCTGGCCCCATGTGGTAGAAATGGCTCCCAAGTTGTCCTCTGGCATTCACATGTGTACTATGGCACACATATGTTCACACACATGTAGAAACATACACAAAAAATAAGTACTTAAAATATAGATGAGAATTTTATCTCTGCTTTAAGCCAGTGAATCTGTGTTCTGCCTGTGAAATGGATACCATGGGGCCCCAAGTGCTTGAATGAGAGTTAAAAGGTTTAGAGACACAATTCATATAAAGTTCTAACGAATATTCAACATCCAGATGCTGTCAGCATTTTTATATGCTTCTTGGAGTTATAATGAGATTTCTTGATGCCATAGAGACAAGGAAGGATCCTTAGCCCCACTTATCCAAACCACCCTCTTGGCTCCTGTCTGCAAAGCTAACTCTTAGCGGAGGATAAAGTTCATATAGGGTGTGTGCACAGGAGCTACAGTGAGATGTGCCTCTAACGCTCTTGACTGGAGACTATTAAGAAGGATGAAGAGACTCCAAGAAAGATTGGGGTTGACTCCACCAGCTCTGGACAGGGAGAAGGCACACAGTGGGCCGAGTTCTTCAGCCAAATCAGAAAGTGGGCACTGAGAGAGCTGGGACAGAAGTTTCCTGTCCTTTATCCTCTGTGACACTTCCATGCTATACCTAATGGCACTGAGTGGTCAGGAACTCAGAGAGAGCCAGGTTAAATGCTTGGACAACACTAACTTACTGGGTTCAGATCTCAGCTTTGCCACTCACTGGAACCAAGTTCTCCTGACCATGAGACAACTTCTAACGTTATACAAAGTAGGAAAAGAAGTGAGGTGGAAGTCAAAAGGACTATGTGTCTTAGTTACTTTCTCATTGCTGTGATAAAATACTCTGACAGAAGCAACTTAAGGGAGACAGGGTCTATTCTGGCTCACAAGTCAAAAGTGCAGTCTACTATGGTGGAAAAATCAAGGTAATAAGAGCTTGAAGAAGCTAGTCACAATATAACCACAGTCAAGAAGCAGAAAGGGGACTGCAGAGATGGCTCTGTGGTTAAGAGAACTTAGGTGGTCTTACAGAGGACCCAGAATTGGTTCTCAGCACCCACAACCTTCTGTAACTCCAGTTCCAAAGGATCTGGTGCCTTCTCCTAGTCTCCATGGGCACGGCACATACATGATGCATATACAAATACACAGGCACATGCACAGACACAGACACATAATTTAAAACAAATAATTTTAAACAGAGGAAGAAGCAAAGAGCAGTGAATGTGTACTGGTGTTCAGCTCCTTTTCTTCACTTATATAGTCGGGGATCTCCTCCCCAGAGAATGGTACCACCCATGGTGGGCAATACCAACTCAACACAATCAAGATGATACCCCCACACATACTAGCACATCCAGAGGCCAATCTCTCAAATGACTCAAGATTCCATCCAGTTGACAATTAACATTAACATCACATCATGGAAGCCTCCTCTCAGTCATGGAGTTGCTTTGCATCCTGAGAACTCTGTTTAGCTTTTCTGGACCATGTGTATATAATATGTAGTTGAGACTGAAGTCGCCACGCTCTTTCTAGCAGAAATGTGTGCAAGTGGTGGCAATTTTTATTAATTTATTAATTTCTTTATATCCTGGCTTCAGTTTCCCTTCCCTCTTCTCTTCGCAGTCCTCCCGCCTCCCATCTCCAGTCCCTCCCCAATCCACTCCTCCTCTGATTCTCTTCAGAAAAGGGGAGGCCTCCCATGGATATCAAACAGCCTTGGCATGCTTGTCAAGTTGCAGTAAGACTAGGTACATTCTCTCCTGTTGAGGCTAGATGAGGCAGCGCAGTAGGAAGAAAAGGTCCCAAAGGCAGGCAACAGTCAATGACAGCTCCTGCTCCTGCTGTTGTGAGTGATGCCGATGATCTTTCAAGATCTCCAGGAGCTAGGCATGTTTCTTGGTGGTTAAGAGCACTTCCTAGACTGCGTGTTTCTTTATCCCATGGACAGTTTCCTTTGCTGTGCCTTTTAACTTAAGTATGTCGGATATTCCTTTTGTTTCCGGTGCTTTTGGAGTTGCCCAGAAAAACCACAGCCTGTGCCACCATCTGAACGTATTTCCCCAGCATTTTCCTGTAGTAGTTTAAAGTCTCAGGGTTTGTGTTAAGGTCTCTTACCTATTGTGAGATAGTTTTCTGAACAGGGTGAAAGATACATAGTAAGATTTCAGTCTTCTACATCTGGGTGTCCAGTTTTTCCCTGCACTATTTGTTGATGAAGTTGTCTTTTCTCCAGTATCTGTTGTTGGCACCTTTACTAAGAAACAGTAAGCTGAAGATACTGGATTTATTTCCTGTGCTGTATTCCACCTCATGGATCTGATCCACTCTTGTACTGGTATCAGAGTATCTTTAACTACTGCTCAACAGGACGTCTTGAAACCAGGTTCCATTACTCTCCACCATTGTCCTTTCCACTCAAGATTGTTTGGGGTTTTGTGCTTCTGTGTGAATTTTAGGAGTATTTCTTTTGAGTTCTGTGAAGCCTATCTCTGTTCCTGTGAAGGTTACATCGCGTCTGTGAATGTTTCCAGTGGTGGGAGCGTTTTAACAATGGTTCTCTCAATCTGTGGATACAGAAGCTCCTTCTGCCTTTCCGTATCATGTTTTCTTTAAGCATGTTATTATTAAATAAGTTGTGTTATTTTCATTGAAGAGGTGGTTCACATCCTGAGTTAATTCCTGGAACTGGAATGGGGGCAGGAGTTGTATATGAGACAGAGTCTCATGTGGCCCAGATTGTCCCCAAACTCCATATGTAGCCAAAAATGACCATAAAAGTCTTTGGTTTTTTATAACTTACTTATTTTATGTGTATGAATATGTCTATGTACAAGTATGTCTATGTCCCACATGCATGCAGTGCCCTAGAAGGTCAGAAGAGAGCATCAGATCTCCTGTAACTGGACAGACAGTTGCAACCCACCATGCAGGTTTTGAAAGTCCTCTACATGGGCAGCCAGTGATCTGAACTGCTGAGACATCTCTCCAACCCCAACCTTGAACTTCTGATTCCCCCAACCCTGTTTCCTTAGTGTTGAAGATACAGGGTGTGCCCCCACAACACCAGGTTTATATGGTGCCGAACATGGAGTCCAGAGCTGGCAAGTAATCTGCTGAGTTATGTCCCAGCTCCTAGGGTTTTGATTTTTTATTTATTTTTTAGTTACAGTGAATAAGATGGTGTGCTGGATTTGTTTGTTTGTTTGTTTGTTTTCTCAGCAAATATCCTGGTACTTGACTGAATTCATTTTTCATTTTCAATAGCCTTTGTTGGAGTATTTGAGATTTTCATGTATAGAATCATATCAACTGCAGACTGGGACAATTGGACTCCTACTTCATATGCCTTAACTTTGTTCTCTTATCTAATAAGAGAGTGAATCATCAGACAAATCAGGTTCAAACTCCAGCCACCTCCACCCTCTCAACCCTTCTTTATCATCTGTCTGATTTGAGCATCCTTACCTCTTTAAGCCTTCTTTGTCTTTGAAATCAGGTTGAGGACCGAGGAGAGAGCTCAGTCCACAGAATGCTTGTCTTAGAAACATGGACCTGAGTATGGCCCCCAGAATACACATTTTAAAAGCCAGAGGCAAGTGAATCCCTAAGACTCATTGGTAAGCCAGCCTAGCCTACTTGCCAAGTTCTAAACCAATGAGAGACCCTGTCTCAAAGACTGAAAGAGAGACAGAGAGGAGAGAAAAAACCAGAGAGAAAGACAGAGAAAGACAGAAGGGGGAGTGAGGGACAGGGAGAAGGAGAGACAGAGAGACAGAGAAGGGGGAGGGGAAGAAGGAGAGACAAAGAGATAGAGAGGGGAAGGGGGAGAAGGAGAAACAAAGAGAGAGAGAGAGAGAGGGAGGGACAGGGAAAAGGAGAGAGAGAGAACAAACAGTGGATAACTGGCTTCCACACATAGTTGCACTGGCATACACCCGTTGTACTCATTTCTTTTCTGTCATTGTGATAAAATAACCTAACAAGAAGCAACTTCCGGGAGAAAACTTTATCTTGTCTCACAGTTCTAGAGATACGGAGTCCATCACAGTGGGGAAGTCACAGTGGCAAGGGCAGGAAGCTGAGTTGTAACATTACATCACACTCAGCAGAAGGAACAGGAAGTGAAGCAAGGCTATAAAGCCTCATAGCCCTGTGCCATACTTCCTCCAGCAAGGCCCCACTTTCTAGAGGTTCCATAATCTTCCCTGAGAGCATCACCAGCTGGGGACCAGGAGCTCAACACTTGAGCCTGTGGGGGATGTTTGTCATTCAAACGACCACACGTGTGCACCCATAAACACATACAACAATACATACACATACTTTTTTAAAATCAGGTAGAAAAACACTTATGCCACAGGATTATTCTCAGGATCAAAAAAACAAAAAACAAAAAGCCTTAGACATAATGCCTGGCTCATAGTAGGTCCTCAATAAGGGGAAGCTCTTGTTATGCTAGGTTGAGTAAATATGAATGTGCCTGCCTACACAGCTCTCTCTGTGCTGGGTTTTTTCAATTCGAGATTCCTTTTACCCCTGACTCTCCTCATTCTAATCTTACACACCGTGAAGCGGTGGCCCCATCCCTCATGGCTGCCCTAAGGGTTCGAACATCGCCTCTGTCCTCACACACTGTTGGCCTCTTTCCTAGCTAAGTAGATACCACAAGCAGTTACTGTCCTTATCTGGGCACCCGAGCCGCTCTGAGATGCTAGCTTCAGGAGAAAAGACAAAAGGTCTCATGTGCCACTTCTCATCTGTGATTTGAGGTCTGCATCTGATAACAGTTTGTTAGCACATCCTAAGACCCCTGATACTCTGGGCTTCCCATAGTGGATATTTGTAACCACGGTTTGCCTTGTGTGCTGGATAATCTGAGTTCTCCGAGGGCAGAAATCAAAACCTTCTGCTTCCTCTTCTGCTTCTGCCCACTTGCCTGCCTGTATCCAATTCAGCCCAATCAATG
Source organism: Rhynchomys soricoides (assembly GCA_019843965.1). Taxonomy (NCBI): domain Eukaryota; kingdom Metazoa; phylum Chordata; class Mammalia; order Rodentia; family Muridae; genus Rhynchomys; species Rhynchomys soricoides. The sequence continues at coordinate 2,466,553 of JADRCH010000121.1, forward strand.
TTAAGAGTCAATTTGAGTTTAGCAATGGAGAACGCCTTGTGAGCTGAAAGCTAAGACTTCAAAACGTACACAGGGGCTTGCAAGATGGCTTTGATGGTAAAGGCAAAGGCCTCAAAGCCTCACAAACTGAGTTAGAAGGAAAGGACCAACTCCTGAAAGTTGTTGTCTAATCTCAACACCCATGCCATAACATGTGCACACACATGTAAACACATACATACCCAAAAAGTAATAAAGCATTGTTTGCCTTTTAAAAGGTGCACGTCCCCAAGTACCGTGCCATAACACTTAGAATCCAACACACAAGAGGCTGGGAAGGAGGATGGAGAATTTGAGAACAACCTGGGCTACACAATTAAAAAAAAAAAAAATAGGAACCTGAGTTTGCTTCTTCAATGCATTCCTTACTCCCATGTCTCTCGCTTCTGACGACAGCGAGCAGATCTCTTGCCTTCCACATCTCCTTTCCAATAACACACCCTCACGAGCTCTGAGGTCTTTCCTATTCAAACATTTTGAGCTTCCTATTTCACACAGTTCTGATTTTAGAGGAGCTTATTAGGTGTTAGAATGTTAAATTAGACACCATAAGGAAGGAAAGAGGGGGAATCCAACTATAAATGACACATAGAGTACCTTCAAATGTGTGGAGGATGGATAAATGGACGGATGGATAGACGAATGATGGATGGATGGATGACAGATAGATGGATGGGTGAATAGATGACAAATGGAAGGATGATGGATAGATGGGTGAGTTAATAATGTCTTTCCTTGGTTCTATGAACAAAGCAACTGGTTGCCCAATTACCAGAAATCAGAGTGTCAGGGAATCTCAAGTCTTGCAAGATGGTTGAGTTGATGCTGAAGATAGTTGGACCACATCTCTGAATGCCCCCACTTTGGGAATTTGAGCTGCCTTTGAGAAAGTCGGACCTTAAGTTCTGACTTAGAAAATTCCACTGTTGCTTCTCTGACCCCCTGAACTTGCGCATGCACTCCACATGTGTCAGACACCAAGCTAGCAAAGTGTAAGGCTGAGTAACCAAAACAGCACTTGGCTCTCAGCCCATTGCACCAGTCATTTCCATCCCTTCTGAGCTACATTTCCCACAACTCTTTACCAAACCCAGGAGGAAAGCACCGTAGTGGGAACCTATCTGAGAAGCAGAGTCCAGGAGGAGCCAATGGTCCTGGGGAGAAATCAGGAGCCAGAGAAGCTGTCAGGAGCTGGAGGCCACTGGCCAGAGAAGATGTCAGGCATCAGGAACCCTACAATATGCTGTCCCAATCTCTTGCTCTGACTCTCATTAATCCTTTTTATAATGAGATCCTATGGGGCCTGTTTCCTTCTTTCAAACAATGCACCTTTCTTTGTTTACATGTACTACTTCTGCAGAAAGAAAACAATAAGACTTGAAAGTAGGTGAGGACCATTAGAGGTGGCAGAGATGATGCAGGAAAAGCATGAGTTCACCATCATTCTTCCCAATTGCTGCCAATCATGCTTGGGGGAGGAGCCACCCTCAGAGAGGAAGCACTCAGATCAGTGTTTCTGAGGATTCCATCCTTCTGGGAGTTCAGCAAGAAAGCCAGGGATACCTACTGCATCCAGCTCCTAAAGCGGGCAGGACTTAAGCTGGGTTCACAGATTTTGCCAGGCAACAAGGACAGCATCCAAAGCAATAACAGACTTCCTCCATCCAAGTCAAGTGTTCACCAGAGGGTTGGTCAATGCGATCCCAGCTCCATATTCCTCAACCCATGAGCCCTGTTTTTGGACACATGCCTCAGCCTTTTCAAGCATAGTTTGTGGGAATCTGGGTGTTTGCTTTCAGAGCATTTGTGAGAAGTAAATGTGTGTGATGCTATGGAAAACGTTTTAAGAGATGTCACTTCCTTTTCTTCCTCGAAGTTACGTGAACAGTCTTGACTTGTCACTAGCAGGCATATCTAAAGTATGGCTGGGATCTAGGGACTGTTGGCTTTTTCTGCCCAACCATTCATAGCCTGTTCACTTCCAGATGACTTTCCTAGACCCCATCCTAACACACACTCTCTGAGTAAGCCCCAAAGGAAAAGGAGAGGAGGGGCCAACTTTAGAGATGCCAACACCAATGCAAGACAAACAAAACCCATAAGAGAGTGTCAAATCCTCTGGAACTAGTATTAAAGATGGTTGTGGGCTTCCATGTAAGTGCTCAGAATGGAACTGGAGGCCTCTGGAAGAATGGCCAGTGCTCTGAGCTGCTGAGCCATTTCTTCGGCTCCAAAATTTAAAAAACAAAAAAACAACAACAAAAAATGAAACAACAATATCTAGGCCCAGCCTCCATCATGGGACTCATAAGACCTGAGATTATGAGACTAAATGTCACCTTCAATGAGGCTTGAGGGACGGGCTGCAACTAAATTATAAGAAAATCCTATAAAATGCTTTGGAACGTTTTATGAAGCTGTCGATATTTCCACCAGAACAAAGCTCATGGGAGGCCATAGGCAGGGGTGGAGTGACCAGTCGAAGATCATTTGTTTTCATTCATCCCTGCCAGTGACTGATCAAGACTAATGAGAGCTCAGAAGCCCCAACCCAAGAGAAAGTAGTGTGGCCTCCTTTTCATGGCCCCCTCTGGGAAAGAGTGATCTCTAGAGTGTGTGCAAGGATGTATGCGAAGAAAGGGTACACGGGTGTGGATCTCCCCATCCTCATGGACCCTTGGCTGATACAGTCCACGAGGGTCTGTGAGTACCTACAGTGAATGATCACACCAAAACCACTTGTCAGTGGGCAGATCAGCTTTACTTAGGGTGAATGAAGACTTATAAAGGTTTGGGGGACAGAGGGTAGGGGCATCCAAGATGGGCAGAGGGGTTTAGGGTACCTGGCATACCTCATTAGGATGGGGAAACATTTCAGGAATCTCAGGTGCTGGCTGAACAAGTTTTGTCAGGAGAAAGGCAATTGATCCTGCAAACTAATTGAGGCTGTGTGACATTCCTGGGGGGAGGGGTTAGAGTCCCCAGAGCAAGGTCAGAGTAGAAAACCTGCTAACAAGGGAGTTTCCCATTTTGCACAGAGCTCAGAGGCTATCTGGTCATGGTGACTTTGATCTTAATTAGCAGAGTTTTCCCACGAATAAGGGGGGGGGGCTGTGTGTGTGTGTGTGTGTGAGTGTGTGTGTGTGAGTGTGTGGTGAGTGTGTGTTACTTCTTAAAGGTTGGCATCGAAAGTCAGACTTGGGGTCGTTAATCTTTAGAGAGCAATGCCCTTTGGGGACCCCTAGCCTGATGCTCTGCCCTTTGCCTTGGGAAACAGAAATGCACTACAAATTCTATTTACAGTGCCGCTATATTCATGAGCTACAAGTTTAGAGCACCTCTCCAGCAAAATTAAAACACTTCTCTTTTTTGTAAGTCTTATTTTGTTTTTGTGTGTGTGTTGGCGGATTACAGCTGGTAGATGCCAGAAGAAAGTGTCAAATTGTCCTGAAGCTGGAGTTACAAGTGGTTGTGTGCTGCCAAGTGGGTACTAGGAACTGAACCTGGGTCCTCTGGAAGAGCAGTGAGTGCTCTTTCTTAACCACTGTGCCTCTCAAGCCCCTAAAAGACTTCCTACTGAAATATCTTCTTATGGAATATTCTTCAGCCACATCTGCCCAGTTTCCTGACAGCTTTCCCAGGTGTGAATGGAAATAAAATGACCTCTCAGATTCTATCTGTGATCAGCAAGAGCAGTTGAACAAAGTTTCAGCAGGACCTGTCCTGCCCCTGCAGGAGCCGCCTGAATCCCAGCCTGACCTCAAACTACAGAGCTATGAAAGACTTTGAACTTCTCTTTTCACAATTGTTTGTTTGTTTGTTTGTTTGTTTGTTGTTGTTTTGGTTTTTTGAGACAGGGTTTCTCTGTATAGCCCTGGCTGTCCTGGAATTCACTCTGTAGACCAGGCTAGCCTAGAACTCAGAAATCTACCTGTCTCTGCCTCCCAAGTGCTGGGATTTTTATTTACAATGTGCAGGAGTAAGCTGAGCATCTCAGTACACATCTTTAATCCCAGCACTCAGGAGGCAGAGGCAGGTGGATTTCTGTTACACATGTAGACCTATCTGGTCTACGTAGTGAGTTCCAGGCTAGCCAGGGCTACTCAGAGAGATCCAGTGTTTAAAAGAAAGAAAAAAAAAAGTCAGGGGTGGGGGGAGTTGAAGGGGTACAGCAGTGTTCCTTCATCTGGCTTCCTCAGGTATCAGGCATACACGTGGTATACACGTACCATGCATACATGTACATGTATGCACGTGTTCAAACAAATAAAATTAAAATCCCTTCACCTAAAAATAGCAAGTAAATGTAACCAAATGATAACAGGAAGATAAAAGCAGCAAACTGGCTTGGTGGGTAAAGATGCCATCAAACCTAAATGACCCCAGGGCCCATGTGATAAAAGAGGATGCTTAACTCCCACAAGTTGTCCTCTGACCAACACATATGTGCTGCACACACCGAAAGAAAGAAAGAAAGAAAGAAAGAAAGAAAGAAAGAAAGAAAGAATTTTTTATTTTAAAGAAAAACAGATCTTTCACATTAATCTTTGAAATTTATTTTTAATTTATTTTTGGTTTTGTTTTGTTTGTTTCTTTGTTTGTTGTTTTAGAACAGGGTCATGCTGCAGTCCTAACCCTGTATTTGCTGTGTGACCCAGGCTGGCTTCAAATTCATGGCGGCACTGCTGCCTCAATGACCTATGCTAGAATTATAGGAATGAGACACCATGCCCAGGCTAAAATCTCTTCAAAATAAAACATTTCTTCTAAAGTTCAGATTTGTGTATACTTAGGATGGGGAGGGGTGGTGATATTGGTCCCTGGTGCCCAAACATGCAGCCACACTCAGTATCTTCCAGGATAGGCTTTAGGACCCATGAGACATACATATAGGGTCCTCTGAGAGTCCACACCAAGAGCCTAACCCCACCCCCACTGCTGTCTTGGGCTGCAGGACTACAGGGTCAACATCTTCCTGAGGCAGCAGTGGAACGACCCCCGTCTGGCCTACAATGAATACCCTGACGACTCTCTGGACCTTGACCCATCCATGTTGGATTCCATCTGGAAGCCTGACTTGTTCTTTGCCAATGAGAAGGGGGCCCACTTCCACGAGATCACCACGGACAACAAACTGCTGAGAATCTCTCGGAATGGTAATGTCCTCTACAGCATCAGGTGAGTTCCAGAGCCAATGACAAGGCCAGAGAATCCTAGAAATGGGTTTCATCAAAAGCAAGGAAAGAGGGTGGGAAAGGCTTGTGAGGGAAGGTGGAGTTTAAGTCACCCCGTGTTTCAACAAAGGCAAAAATAGACTTCTCAGCCATAATCAATAGCAAGTGTTGAAAAACTAAGTTTGACAAGACATAGCAGCTTGGTGGCAAATTTGACCACCATGTAAATGGCACAGTCCACAAGGATAAGCCAGAGCTGCCACCTCCCTGCTTTGAATCCCACTTACCCAGTATTAAGCCTTGGGAACCAAGCTCTCCCCTTTCCTGATCATATCCTGTAGACACTGGTTAATTACTAAGCTTTCAGAGTGTCCTGTGACTCCCACTCCCTATCACCCACACACCTAGTCCCTAATCTCCTTGCCCGAGCCACAGGGACAACGGATAATGGAAGTAGGGACATGGGCTCACACTCAACTAGGGCAGCTTGGAAAACAAATGATGCAGAACACCTTTTGTGTAGCATATCATTATATAACTCAGGAACTAGGCTTGATGGTCCCCATTGTGTACATCAGAGAAGTGAGGATGTGCAAACGTAGGAAATTGTCCATGGTTCCTGTCAGAGAGTAGGTACTGATGGAGCACTAGTTAAGACCCCTGCTCTCTGGAGCATCAGAATGACCACCAGCCACCACTTCTATCTGCACATCAATACATGATAATGAATGGGTGTATTCTGATTTACAAGAGCTTCAGAGTGCTAAATAGCCATCTCTCCCACCTTCAGTTCCTCAGTGAGGGAGAAGTCTTATCTCCCATTCAGAAAGGAACCTTAAATATCCAGGATGGGGCAGGGTGGAAAGTGAGCAGGCTGGGCTGATCCAGACCCTTAGAGACAACTGGACTCAGTCCCTCACAGTCTGTGGGGAAAGGGCGTGAAACCCTCACCACTGAGGGGTAGCAGAAGCTCTGCTGATTGGGTCCATCCTACAAGCCACAACTAGATAAAGAAGGACATGGAGTCAGCCACCAAGGTCTTAGTGGGCTGCTGGAGGGAGGGTCACCTCTGCCTAGAATTCACTGCTGCCAGGACAGTTTCATGTCTCCGGAAAACCAAGTCCCAGTGCAAGCTGACAGAGGAACAGGTCAGCAGAAACTGATGATCCCAAGGACATTCAGCATCTGGAAATTAAACCATCCTGACAGCTGTCCCACTTCAGAGCTTTTACCTTCAGAAATGGGCTAGTTGGTTTTCCCTTCACTGCCTCTCCCCCCCAATCCGGTCTCTGCCTCTCTACTCTTCCCTCTTCCCCATTCCCCTCCTGCTTCTGTTCTGTACTTAGAGGGGAGTCCACACATCGGAGGTATGAGCTCGAAAAGGAAGTTCACAAGGGGCCAGGTGAACAGCTGAGGTGGCAGTAGCTATGTTCTATGGAGACAACCCCAACTGAGTACCTCAAGGAAGAGGGACTGGCCTCAGGACAGCAGGGACGGACAGCATGCCAGCCAACCCAGAGCCAATGGACTCTGTGACTTTAGCCCAGAACCGCCCACCCTTTCCTTCCTATGTGCCCTGTCAGGGAGAAAGCCTGACTGTCTAAGAGCCCTCCACTCCCCTCTGCAGCCAGAGCTCTGATGTGAGCAAAGATTTCCAAGTTGTTGGCACAGCCTGGGCTACCAGCCTGGGATGTCACAGAAGGACTCCCCTGGCTCTGGGACTGCAGCCTTTATAAGGCTGAATACCCCCAAATAAATAACTAGCCGATTGCTTTTCCTTTGTCCCTACCTAAACTCACAGATTCAAGTTAGTTGTGAGGAAACAGCCAGGGGTGGGGTGGGGAGACCATTCTGAACTCACTTCTGACAGGCCCAGTGTACAAATGGAGGCAGCCAAGAGCCATGTGCAGGACTTAATGCAGAAGCATGAGAATATCTGAGGCAGGGGACTAAGTGGAAAACCTGAAGGAGGGTGTGGAGGCAGCAACCTGCTAAAAATGGGTCTGTAGCATCCAAGATGGCTCAAAAAAAAACAAACAAACAAAAAAAAACAGAAGTCCCTCTGACTGGTGACTTTGAGCCACCTCTTTTCTATCACCAAGCCTAATCTTCCCATCTCAGAAGTTTGGAAATGTACACACATGTATTCTATAATCACTGGACCCTTGGTCGCTGGTCCCCACCCTGGAATAGTGACTTCAACCAGCACAAGTATGGAGGCACAGACCCCTTGAACGTAGTCCCAGCATCAGCTCCATTCCTTCTCTTCCCAGAATCACCCTGACACTAGCCTGCCCCATGGACCTGAAGAATTTTCCGATGGATGTACAGACATGTATCATGCAACTGGAAAGCTGTGAGTCCGAATTGCTTTTATAAGGAATCAGACTCCTATTTACCCATTGCCAGGCAGAAATCCCCTAATCACTAGACCCTAGGAAAGCACTTTTATAACTCAACATGCCAAATGAGAGGCTTGCATTGAGAAAATACATTAGAAGCATAACTCTCTCCCAGCTCTGTCTCAATGGAGCACAGGCTTGGCCATCAGCTGCATCCTCCCAGGAGGAGGCACGGTGCCAAGTCCCTTGTGAATGTGACTGCCAGGAATAAAGAGAGATGGCTGGGGGAAATCATGGTCTGAGGGTGCTCACTTCAGCAGGGGAAGTAGGCAACTGACAGCACAGCTCACTCTAGCAAAGGGGAACTAGTGGAGTGTATTGTTGGAAGCAGGAGACAGAGTCAGGGGGAAAAGGCTCTGCCAGTAAATGCCTGCCATGCAAGCATCAGAAGCTGAGTTTGGATCCCCAGCACCATGTCAAAGCCAGGCACGGCTAGGGGTGTAGAAATGGGATGCACTCACCACCCAAGCTAACTGAATCAATGATCTCCATATTCAGTGAGATACCTTGTCTCAATAAATAAATAAACAAACAAATAAATAAATAAGGTGGCCACTGGAGAGGTAGCTCAGCAGTTACAAGCACTGGCTGCTCTTTCAGAGGTCCTGTGTTCCCAGCAACTACATGGCAACTCAACACCCTCACATAGACATACATGCAGGCAAAGCACCAATGCATATGAAACATAAGAAGAAGGAGGAGGAGGAGAATCAGGGGAAGAGGGAGAAGGAGGGGGAGAGGAAAAGGGAGAGGGAGAGAGGGAGAGAAAGGAAGAGAGGAAGAGAGAGTGAGAAAGAAGGAGAAGAAGGAAGAAGGAGGGAAGAGGAGAAGGAGAAGGAGAAGGAGAGAAGGAGAAGGAGAAGGAGACGGAGACGGAGACGGAGACGGAGACGGAGACGGAGACGGAGACGGAGACGGAGACGAAGAAGAAGAAGAAGAATTCACACTGCTCTTGCAAAGGACCCAAGCTCAGTTTGTAGCACCCACATTGGTCAGCCCACAACCATCTGAAAATCCAGGTCCAGGAAAATCTGACACCTCTGGTCTCTGAGAGCATCTACATGATTGTGGCATGCACACACACACACACACACACACACACACAATTTAAAAATACAATAAAATCTTTTCTAAAGTAGATGAAGTGGAGAACAATGGAGGAAGCACCTGACATCAGCTCTCAGCTTCTGGCCTACACACACATGTTATATCACACACACAAACTAGGAAAGAGCTAGGTCATACACCACAGGAGGCTGAGGCAGAAGGGTTGTGAGTTTCAAGAGAGACTGAGCTACATAGTAAGTATAAGGCTAGCCTGGGTTACATGAGACCATGTCCCAAAACTAAAAGAGAGTTGGGGCTAGGGCAAAAATCTGATCACCTTGATTGAGCCACCTGCTCTTCTCATCGAGAGCACACATGATAGACTCACTCTTCAGAGGAAAACCTGTAGGGAGAGAAAAAAGGACACTTTTAGGGGATGCCATGTGCAAGAATCCTGGTGTCAATCACCCTTTGCCGTAGGGTAAGGAGCAGAGCCTCAGGACAAACCTAGGTGGAAGAGCTGGGGAATTAATTTAAATAAGTTTCACCTCTTGTGGAGGAGAAAAAGAAAAGACAAAGGGGTCCCCTAACTTCGATAACGATCAGGGGCTCCACCCAGCCTCCAATCCTAAGTCCTTGCTGACTGCCACCTCTTCCCATCTCTCCCAGTTGGATATACCATGAACGACCTCATCTTTGAGTGGCAGGAGCAAGGAGCTGTGCAGGTGGCAGATGGACTGACCCTCCCTCAGTTTATCCTGAAGGAAGAGAAGGACCTGAGATACTGCACCAAGCACTACAACACAGGTGGGTGCAAGCGGCCATAATGTCCTCAGGTCCCCAGGTCAGTTCAGATGCTCATTCAGCCACAGAATGTCGTGTGTCTTTGTTTAATTACCATGGTGGTTATGAAACAGGTCTGGAACAACAGCAATGAAAACATGCCACTAAGATGTTCTTTCTGTGAGTCCTGGGGATGTTAAGCTCAGACGGCACCTAATTACAAGAGAAGCTAGTAAACAATGTCTTTACTCTGGGTAGGGGTCCTACTGCTGAGGTAAGTGGGGGAACTGGTAGATGGAGGGTAGGCTCTGCCACATAGAAGCTTATGTTTCTCATAGTGAAGAAGTAAAGTACCTGCCTTGGACCCAAGCAAGAGGGGCCTGGGAGGGCACGGTTCTGATCTGTAATTAGTAACCATTAGAAATCAGCCTATTCGCTGGGAGCCATGGTGAGTGGAGAAGTAGGAGCCACAAATGCTTGGTCAGCTCTCTGTCATCCATACCTAGTCTAGTTTTTGCTGGTTGAGGCTCAATTCAGAAAGGAGACAGAGTCAGTTCAGGGAAAACTATACATACCCCATCTCAGATGGGAAGCCAGCTCATGTGTGCACTGTGGGGGTTGGGGGGTAAGCAGGCTGGCATGCTGACTGGCATACTGGTAAGAAGCTGTATCTGACCCCAGCTGAGCAGAGGTCAGGCATGTCTGCTATAGGATGATGGCAGGTCCAGGAAAGAAGAAGTGGAGGGGAGGGGCCAGGAGAAGTATGCTACCATGCTTGCACACACAGAGGCCAGGGTGGATGCCAGGTACCTGCCTTTATCACTCCCCCCACTTTATTTTTAAAACTGGGACACACAATTGGGGTAGTCTGGCTGGCCACAAAGCTCCAGGGATCCACCTGCCCTGCCTCCCATCAGCACTGAGGTTACAGCTGCTCACCCAAGCAAGTACTTTACCCACTAAGCTGTCTCCTCTGCCCGATTTTCTTATTCTGAAGGCTAATACTCTGTCATTTTCTCTACTCATCCATTGAAAACTACATTCGGGTGCTGCAATCCACTTCTATAGATCCATCTGGAAAATGAAGCGAAGATTTCAGAGACACATTTGCTGTCCTGCTCCTGCAGCAGTATTACTGACAGCTGCCAGGAGGTAGAAAGAGTCTGAAGTGCAGGGAACCTTCCTGTTCCTTACCTCCTCTACTCTTTACATTTACAGTCTTGAGTAAGGCCCTGTGGGGACAGGGGACAAAGATGGACAGGGCCCTGACCACATAGGATCCCAGAAAAAAAATCTCCTAGTCACTTACTTCAGTAGACAAGAACTTTACCCTTCCCTCAGACAAGCATGTCCTAGTTCAGGTGATATGTGGGGTGCAAAGAGATAAGCTGACCAGTCCAGTATGAAAGAGAGAAAGAAGGTGGGAGGTGGTGGTGCACACTTTTAATCCCAGTACTCTGGAGGCAGAGACAGGTAGATCTCTGTGAGTTTGAGGACAGCCTAATGTACATAGTAAGTTCCAGGACAGCTAAGGCTACATGGTGAGACCCTGTCTCAAAAGAGGGAGGGGGAAGAGGAGAGGGAGAAGAGAGAAGAGGAGAGGAGAGGAGAGGAGAGGAGAGGAGAGGAGAATGGCAGTCACTCACTTGCTGCTCTGTGACTTAAAGGCTCAGGGGACCCCATGAGTAAAGCTGAGAACACAGGAAGGAAAGGGGCCTTTTGTCAGTTCGTGAAGAAGCTACCCAACAAAAGGAAAGGCATTTCCTGGGAAGGAAGAGGTACCTCACAGCAAAGATAAACTCAAAGAAAAGCAAGACCAAAGCTCAGAAGAGGGGAAGGCATGCCCCAGACAAAATTGGGGGGCAGGAAGTAACCATTAAGGTAAGGAAAGAAAAAGTTGCTAGAAAAATGGTCAGAGGTAAACTGGGCAGGACAGTGTAGGAAGCTTGAACTTTGCTGTAGAGAATAAGAAATGCTTCATATAAGAAAAGAAGGAGGCTGGGCAGTGGTGGCGCACGCCTTTAATCCCAGCACTCGGGAGGCAGAGGCAGGCAGATTTCTGAGTTCGAGGCCAGCCTGGTCTACAGAGTGAGTTCCAGGACAGCCAGGGCTACACAGAGAAACCCTGTCTTGAAAATACAAAAAAAAAAAGAAAAGAAAAGAAAAAGAAAAAGAAAAGAAGGAACAAACAAAAGGAATCTGTCTTAGGGTTTCTATTGCTGTGAGGAAGCACCATGACCAAAAAAGCAAGTTGGGGAGGAAAGGGCTTATTTGGCTTACACTTCCACATCACTGTTCATCCATGAAGGGAGTCAGGATGGGAACTCAAACAGAGCAGGAACCTGGATGCAGGAGCTGATGCAGAGGCCGTGGAGAGGTGCTGCTTACTGGCTTATGCTCCATAGCTTGCTCAGCCTGCTTTCTTGTAGAACCCAGGACCATCAACCCAGTGATGGTATCATCCACAATGGGCTGGGCCTTCTCCCATCGATCACTAATTAAGAAAATGCCTTAAGCTGAGTGGGGTGTCAAATGCCTTTAACACCAGTACCTCGGGAGGCAGAAGCAGGCAGATCTCTATGAGTTTGAGACCAGCCTGATCTACAAATTGAGTCCAGGACAGCCAGGACTGTATACACTGAGAAACTCTGTCTCAAAAAAACAGAAAGGAAAGAAAGGAAGGAAGGAAGGAAGGAAGGAAGGAAGGAAGAGGGAAGGACAGAGGGAGGGAAGGAAGGAGAGAAGGAGGGAGGGAGGAAACAAAATGTCTTACAGCCGGATCTTATAGAAGTATCTTCTCAACTGAGGTTCCCTCCTTTCAGATAACTATAGTTTGTGTGTCAAGTTGACGTTAGACTAGCTAGCACAGATTCTTATGCAGAGTCAGGGTTGATTCAGCCATTTTTAAACCCATGAGTTAAGAGAAAGAGAAATGCTTAGGAGGAAAGATGCACCCAAGAGTGTGGATGTGGATGTCTCAAAAAAGAGTCGCTAAACAAAAGGTTTCCAAGAAGAAAGAGAATCAAGTCACATCTGAGGACACCAGAGCAGAAGGGTCCAGAAACTCCACTTACACTCTCTCTTAGCAAACAAATAGGATGATGGTGATGATGGTGGTGATTGTGGTGATGGTGGTGGTGGTGGTGGAGGTGGTGGAGGTGGTGGTGGTGGTGGTGGAGGTGGTGGTGGTGGAGGTGGTGATGGTGGAGGTGGTGGTGGTGGTGGTGAAGGTGGTGGTGGAGGAGGTGATGGTGGTGGTGGTGGAGGTGGTGGAGGTGGTGGTGGAGGAGGTGATGGTGGAGGTGGTGGTGGTAGTGGTGGTGGTGGTGGAGGTAGAGGTGGTGGTGGAGATGGTGGTGGTAGTAGTGGTGGTGGTGGAGGTGGAGGTAGTGATGGGGGTGGTGGAGGTGATGGAGTAATAATGATGCTGAAGATAATTAAAAGGATGGTGATGTTGATAGTGATGCTAAATGATGATGAAGCTGTAGTGACAATGGGGGTAGTTATGGTGATAATTACGATGACATCAGTGCTGACTGTGATGATGGTGGTCACAGTTCTTCATAAGCAGCATCTCGCTTCACCCAACAAAACTATTAGAGTCTCTGTAAGAGGGCTGGCAAGAGGACTCAGCAGGTAAAGGTACTTGCCACCAAGCCTGACAACCATAGGTTCATCTTCAGGACCCAAATGGTAGAAGGATAAACTCACTCTCACAAGTTGTTCTCTGACCTCCACACAAGGGCCATTGTATGCACATGCACTTGCACACACACACACACACACACACACACACACACCACAAATGAATAAGTAAATGCAATTTTTGAAAGAGTAACTATATTAAGTATTATTTTTTTTATTTCTGTCATCCTTGAGTATTTTCAGGAGATTTTCTCTAGAAGCCCCTCAGATACCTAGATCCAAAGACATTTAAGTTCCCTTGATTGGGTGGAGCAGTGTTTGTATATGACCTGTGCACATCCTTCTGGATATCTCAGGATGACTGACAATGTCTAACTTCGTAAATGCTGTGGAGAGAGATGTTCACCTGTTGTCTGGGATGTGGTAGCAGAAACAGAATCTGTTCATGTTCAGGGGAGATGAACTTCTTCTGAATGTTTCTACTTGCACTTTGGATAAAATCATGGACGTAGAACCCATGGATGTGGACAGCCAACTGTGTTAACCTATTCACCCTAAAGGAAGAAACTGAAGCACAGAACAATTCAGTCACTTGCCCATGAACACATATAGTGTGGGACTGAACCAGGACCAGCCAAGCTGACACTAATATCCCTACTACTTCCTAGTATGTCCCACGGCTTTGCTGTCATTCCTTGCAGGTAAATTTACCTGCATTGAGGCTCGATTCCACCTGGAACGGCAGATGGGCTACTACCTGATCCAGATGTACATCCCCAGCCTGCTCATTGTCATCTTGTCGTGGATCTCCTTCTGGATCAACATGGATGCTGCACCAGCTCGTGTGGGACTGGGCATCACCACAGTGCTCACCATGACCACACAGAGCTCTGGCTCCCGAGCCTCCCTACCTAAGGTGAGTGGCACCATTGGGGAATACTGTACCCCAGAATGGAGAAGACTCCATCACCTCTCATCTCTACCTGAGACATGGGGAGCATACAATGTGTATCATCATATATATACATATTGCATGTGGTATAGTTTCCAGAAATTGCTATCTGGACCACAATTTCTAGGTTCTTGGTATCTTATTCAAAGAATTGGAAGGGGAGAGAAGATGTAAGCAGTTTGTAAAATAGCAAGAAAACTTTAATCATGTACTGCTTCCAGTCAGGGCCACAAATTACCTCTGTTCTAAAATAGAGACACTGAAAGAACATCCAACACATACTCCAAGATTGTCACCTACATTTTCCAATTGTTAGTACTTTGCCACGTTTGTTTTGTTTATCTATATGCAGAGATAAATAAATAGATATATAGACACATAAGTAGACACATAGAATAGACAGATGGTATATGTGGACAAGATATACTAGATCATACATACATACATACATACATACATACATACATACATACATATGCACACACTCCTAGCTAACATTAACTGTCAACCTGATACAACCTAGAGTCACCTAAGGGATTCTCAATTGAAGGATTGCACAGATCAGATTGTCCTGTGGTTATGTCTTAATTGTTCATTGATGTAAGAGGGCCCAACCCACTGTGGACATCACCATCCCTCTGTGGTTTGTCCTGGGCTATATAAGAAAGCTCGTTCAGCACAAGTGAACAGAGAACAAGCTAGCAAACTGTATTCTTCTATGGTTTCTGCTTCAAGAACCTGAGTCCCTTCCCCTGATATCCTTCAATAATAAAATGTGACCTGGGAGTGTCAGCCAAATAAATCTTTTCCTTCCCTAGTTGCTTTTGGTCAGAACATTGGTCCAAGCAACAAAAAAGAAATTAGAACAGATAGAAAGATGGTGGGTGGATGGGTAGATAGATAATAGATAGATGATTGATAGATAGATAGATAGATGATAGATCAGATAGATTATAGAAGATAAATAGTTGAAAGATACATAGATACATAGATAGATATTTATCTTATGTATCATATGTATATTAAGTTATATATAAATATATATGTATATATTATATATATTTAAGTTCAAAAAGTATGGGGAGGGCATGGTTAGATTAATGGCTCAATGGTTCTTGAAGAGGATCTGGGTTCCATTCCCAGCACCCACACGGTGGCTCATAACCCTCTGTAACTCCAGCTCCAGGGGACCTAGTGCCCTCTTCCGGCCTCCTCTAGATAGATAGACTATAAGATAAGTAAACACTTAGAAGAAGTTATAGAAGAACAATTATATAGAGAGATGATAAGTTATTAATAGATAATAGATAGATGGTTGACAAATAGATGATAGGCACAGGGTAGGTCAAATAGTCTTCCTCTTTTTGACTCTTCTGAGGGTCTGGCCATCTTGTATTGGCTTTGGTGGTTTCCCATGAGTCTCTGTGGCTCTGCTCCTCTTCCCTCTTTCTGCCCCTCAGACTCATGATCTCAAGGCTGCTGATTCTTCTCCTCGCTTTCAGGTTTTTCCCTCTAACTCCTCGAATTCACTGTTGTCAGTGAAATTCTCATCTCAACTATTCACTTTCAACTTCAGAGTTTTCATTTGGTTCCCTCATAAGTTTCATCTTTTTATTAATGTGTTCTGCTTGGTGAGAGAATATTCTCAAATTGTCTTTTAGTTTCTCCTTGTTTTCTTTTGTTTGATACAGAGTCCACTCTGTAGCTCAGGCTGGCCTTGAGTACATGGTTCTCCTCCACCCAAACTGTAGCTCAGGCTGGCCTTGAACACATAGTGATCCCTCACCCACACTGTAGCACAGGCTGGCCTTGAGTGCATGGTGCTCCTCCACCCACATTGTAGCTCAGGCTGGCCTTGAGTGCATGGTGATCCCTCATCACACTGTAGCTCAGGCTGGCCTTGAATGCATGGTGCTCCTCCACCCACAGCCTCCTTAGTTCTGGGACTATAGGTGGGTACTACCATATAGAAACTGCCTATCAACAGTTTCTTTCTTTCAGTTGTTTGAATATATTTAAGATAATTTAACAGCCTTATCTACCCAGCATGCTAGTGGCATGCATGCCCTTAGGAGACAAAGATAGGAACAGCAGGAGTTCAAAGTCAACCTCAGCTATACAGGAAGTTCAGAGCCAGCTATATGATATCCTATTTTTAAAAAAATAAAAATAATAATGGGGTGAGGGATGACGCACCGCTCTCCAGAGGACCTGGGTTCAAGTCCAGCTCCTACAACACCCTTCCTACGGGGCCAACCCCAGGGGACCCAATGCCTCTGGATTCTTGTGCACATACCCATACACAGGCATAATGCATACAGGTAACTAAAAATAAAATGAAAATTAACTCTTTGGTAAGTCTGATCTCCTTGGGTGCCAACTCTTTGACCCATTTTTTGTTTTTCCTGTAATGGGTCATATTTTTCTGGTGGAAGAGTTACATTTTGTTTTGAAATTTTTTGGTTTGGGGGGGGGTTTATTTGTTTGTTTTGCACACCTTATAAATTGTGGATTTTACGTAAGACAAGAGGGCAATGTTTACAACTCAGACTCCAACCCCTGAGGACTTGTAGTTATTGTCGATGCTTGTTCTTCACTTTGTCTCAACTGGTTCTGTGAACCCTGGATTCTCTGTAATGTCAACCACGGAAGTCTGGGCTCACTGAGCCTGATTACCATGTGAAACCAGACAGAGAGATTTTATGGACAGTACAGATTCTATAAGTGTCCCCCATCTCTTCCTGAGAGCACCTGTTAGGATGTGTGTGTGTGTGTGTGTGTGTGTGTGTGTGTATGTGTGTGTGTTGACAGCTCAGCCTTTACTTCCTCCTGGGGGCTGGCCTAGTATGGGTGGGTCAGGGAGTTCTGGGTTACCCCTGGGCACTCACAGATTAGCCTTCTGTGACACATCATGGTGTGCCTCACTTTTCTGAACTTTTCACTTAACCTTGCGAAGGCTTGAACCCAGGCCCTTGAGCTTGCCAGGCAAGTGCCTCACTACTGAGCTCTGTCCCCAGTGCCCTCTTGAGTTTTTTGATTAACCTATTGTTTTGCCTCAGTGCCTCTGACAGCAATCGCCACTAATTGCTTTCGACAAATGTCCCCCAGATTTTAAAGATACAAATGAAAACGGTTCCCACTGGGCCCTCTCCAAATCAGGTCAAATAAAGGCAGCTTGTGGCAGGAAAGAACTCTAAGAGATCAACTCAAGAGGGCAAAGGAGGCCCTGGGAACCGGTTCAAATCAGCTGGGACTCCTCTGCCCTCTCCAATGCCTGTTGGCCGGTTACTAATGTGCTTTTCCAGCTATTGATTTTCAAGGCTACTGTGATCTGAAAGGTTAGGATAAGAGAAGAGAAAATTAAAGTCCCAGAACCCCCAGGGGCAATGAACCCATACACACACCATGCTACACAGTGGCTCACAGTATCACTCTGTTTCACCAAAAGGCAGAAATGATTGATACTCACCATCCAATGGACAAATAGACACAGTGCTGTGTCTCCACACAATGGAATATTACTAAGCCATAAAAATAAACGGCTGGAGCTAGGGAGATGGCTCACTGGTTAAGAGCACTTCCTTCTCTTGCCAAGGATGGGCATTGGGTTCCCAGCATCCATTACAGGGCAGTGCACAGACACCTGTAACTCCCGCTGTAGGGGAAACTTCTGGTCTCCACAGGCCATGCACACGTGTATGTCTACACACACAGACGCACACACATACACATACATAAATATAAAATAAATCTTGAAATGCAAATAGGCGGCTGCTGCACACAACAGTAAGATGAACCTCAAAAATACTGTGAGCAGGAGAAGACCGTCAGGGAAGGACATATGCTGTATTGTTACTCCAGAATGAAATTCCAGAATGTTCAGAACACAGATGCCACAGAAATGTGAAGTGGGTTATTGGATCTTCAGGGTTGGGGGGGTAGAAAACTGATATGTAAAGCACACCATCAGGGGGCTGGAGAGGTGGGTCAGCGGTTAAGAGCACGGACTGCTCTTCCAGAGATCATGAGTTCAAATCCCAGCAACCACATGGTAGCTCACAACCATCCATAATGAGAAAAAGAAAATAAACCCTTGGGGCCAGAGCTAGTGGGGCCACAGAAAGAAGGAGAAAGGAAGGGAGAAAAACAACAAACGAACACCAGCAGCTTTCAACGAACATGGCACATATGACTTTAACCCCAGCACTAGAGAGCCAGATGCAGGGTCTCTGAGCTCCAGGCCAGCCTAGTCTATACAGCAAGATTCTTTTTGAGAAAGAAAAAAATGCGTATGTTTGTGTGTCTGTGTGTCTGTGTGTCTTTGTTGGGTATGTGGAAGCAATGGGGCATATATGGAGGTCAGAGAACCACTTAGGTGAGTTGGTTCTCTCCTTCCACCACATGGGTCCTGGGGTTTGAACTCAGGTCATCAGGCTTGCTGGCAAGCACCCTTTCCCACTGAGTCATCTGAGTCATCTCTCAGCCATCCACTGCTTGTCTTGAGTAAATTCTCACAGGACAGCTACAAGCCTTTGGCAGCTAATCAACAGAGTTCTAGATAACGGACTGTATCAATTTCTGCCAGTGTGCTTACTAATTTTGTGAAGGGACAGCTTGCAAGGGCCCTAACAGAGCTGTCTGCTAAGAGCCTTCTTTCACACTAGCGCTCAGTCCAACATCCTCTCAGACTTCAATACGATGCTCTGCTTCACCAGCTGAAGAGGATGGAGATGCGGCATCCGCCTCTCCCTGGTTCTCCTGTAAGCATCGAATCTTCTCCCTGACATTCTGCCCAATATCCAAGGTGCTTCTTCTCTCCTCTGCTCCTTCCATCCACATACCTCAGGAAGAGCAGTGAGTGGTGGGGAAAGTTACGGAAGAGCAGGGCATGCTCTGTCCACAACAATGTCCTCTCATCCTCAGGGGCCGTGTTCTAGGGAGCCTCCCTCCACTCTTCCCCTGACAGTTACATAGAATGATGAACGGTACCAAAGCCTATATGTCACATACTCTTCCTATATATAACATAATTTTGTAAACAAATGTGTTCTGCCGTGGGGCTGGACAGGCTGCTCAGGGTTAAGAGTGCTTGCTGCTCTTGCAAAGGACCCAAGTTCAGTTCCCAGCACCACTCTGCGCAGCTCACAACTATCTGTAACTCCAGCTCCAGAGGATCTGATGACCTCATCTGGCCTCTGCAGATACTACTCACATACAAATACATACAAAGACATATAATTTAAATATAAATCATTTTTAAAAGTTTATTCTTAAGCTAAAGGGCTAGTTGAGTGGTTAAGAGCACTGGCTGCTTTTTTATAGGACCCAGCTTTCATTCCCAACACCCACATGGTAACTCATAACTATCTGTAACTCTGGTTCCAAGGGATCCTGTGCCCTCTTCTGGACACTTTAGGAATTGCATGCATGCGTGTAGTACACAAGAGAAATAACCATATATGTAATATTAAAAAATCAAAAGTTTCTTTAAATAAAAATTTGTTGTTGGGACTATAGAGATGGCTCCGTGGTTAAGAGCATGGGTTGCTCTTCCAGAAGTCCTGAGTTCAATTCCCAGCAATCACATAATGGCTCACAACCATCTATGATGGGATCTGGTGCCCTCTTCTGGCATTCAGGTGTACATACAGATAGAGCACTCATGTACATTAAATAAATAAATAAGTTGTAGATCTTAGCCATGTCAGCAAAGAATTTTTTTCCTTTCTGTATTAAATTGAGAACTTCACATTTTGGCTTTTGTAGTTTTTCTTGTCATATCCAAATTGCCAGTGTCACTTAGGGGCCATTATTAAGTAAACTTAGCTTTGACCACAATCAATCTGATAATTCACATGACTAAGTGATTGGTAGACAGGTAGTGTTCACACGGTGTCTGCTTTGGGAAAGGATGATTTATGTTACTGAGGACTACAGTGCTCAGAACAGTGCACAGCCTGAAACTTACAAATTGTTCATTTCTGGAATCTTCCATGCACCATTTCATGAAATCTTCCTCACCCCCTTGTGCTTTTTCCCTGCAGGTGTCTTACGTGAAAGCTATTGACATTTGGATGGCTGTTTGCCTGCTCTTCGTGTTCTCGGCCCTGCTGGAATATGCCGCCGTCAACTTTGTGTCTCGGCAACACAAGGAACTACTTCGATTTAGGAGGAAGCGGCGACATCACAAGGTAGGCCTTTGGGGCGTGGCCTAAGGAGGGGCAGGTGGTGGACAGCGAAAGCGCTCTAAGCGGTCGGTGACCTGTGCTTCATTGGGCTGTCTCCATGGGTAACAGAGCTGAGAGCAGGATTGAATCCTGAAAAGCTTCACTTTTACCCTGTGCGTAATGACCTAGTTGGGTTACAAGTCACAGCAGCGGTGCCTTAGGGATTGTCATGTGATACCAAGAAACAAATGCCCATGATGATAATCGGCTTCATCTCGTAGACACAGCAGGCTGGGGCAGGTCTGCTGCTTGTTTTCTGCAAACCCGGCCCAGCTCTGGGCTCAGTCTCTTCATCATCTACAAAAAAAGACTGGCTTGGTGGGAGTCTGTGCTGAGGACAAAGACAGAGATTCCAAGGAAACTTTCAATTTTGTCCCTGCCACACCCATGTCAAGGATGAAATCTATTTTGCACACACAGCTCCCCATTAGTGTGCTATTTAAACATTGGTAACACGATTCAGTTAACTCTTGGCAATCTACCACAGGCCAATCTTCTGAGGCAGAAGATGTCCTTGAGGGCTCCAGACAGCCAGGTCCTTCTATGTCTGCACTGGCACATGTTTGGCAGGCTAGACAGGATCTCTTAGAAGGTTTAGCCCTTCCTACTGCTCTTTAGACCCCAAGACCCTCCTTTGAGGTAGTAATTATCTGAAGGCATTATACATGCTTGCAATCCCAGCATCCGAGGGTAGTGAGCAGAAGCAGGAGGAGGATGGAGAGTTCAAGGTCAGCCTGGGCAAAAGATGATGTCTCAAAAAAAACAAGCCTGGGGACGTAGCTCTGTTGGTAGAGCATCCACTTAGCATTCTTGAAGCCTCACACTGCATAAATCCAAACATGAGCACACATCTGTAATCCCAGCACTTGGAGGTAAAGGTTAGAGAATCAGAAGTTCAAAGCCATCCTTTACTATATCAAGTTGGAGCTTCTTTAAAAATAATAATAATAGTCTAGAATAAAATGATATGCAATGATTTCCATTGTAATCCCACCCTCTGACACCTGAGGCAGGAGGATCAAAAGTTCAAGGTTAAAAGCTAGGAAAGGAAAGGGAAGATCCTCTAGACAGCTATAGGGAAGCCATCACCCAAGTTGGGTGAAGACTTTCCAGTGTGACTGCTTTGGAGTTCCCCGTGTTCCTGGGATTAACCCCCTTATCCAGATCTGTAAGTAGGCCCAATAAAATTATTGTTGGGGGGGCTAGGGGTGGGAAGGGATTTCAAAGCTAATCTTAGCTATGGAAGAGAGGAAGGAAGGAAGGAAGGAGAGACAGAAAGGAAAAAAGAAAGGGGGAGGAGGGAAAAGAGGAGCTAGAGATCTGGCTCAGGGATTAAGAACACAGGCTGTTCTTACAGAGGACAGGGTTCAGTCTGAGGATTAACATGTCAGCTCACAACCACTGGTAACTCCAGTTTGAGATTCAATCCCTTCTTCTGACCTCAGAAGACACTAGATACATACATACACGTGGGCTTTCACACATACACATAAAATAAACATCCTTAGGAAAGAAAAATATATAGAAAGCCACCTTGAGCCATGAACTTCTGGCTTCACCTGAAGCACTCGCTGCCTCCAGCCAAGCTGAGTACATTCCCATGTGTATCTGTACAATGGAGCTGCCCTTAGGCAAAGCACACACTCTACAGATCACCACAGTCCCAGCTCACTTCATCGCTCTCCTGTGCACAGCTGAATTAATGTGACCTCGTTCATAAAGGCTCTGCACTTGTCCCAAGTGTCAGAAACCAAGAATAGTTAACCGGACCCGTACTATGTGTAGTAGACCTTCCCTTGGCATCTGGGTGTGGTTCACGCTGGAGACCTGCAGATCTGGGTTGCAGAAATCTCCCATGAGTAAGAAGTCTAAACAGGCTTAGGAGCTACTGGTGGTGACTGGTGAGGAGCTAGCTCTGGCCTAGATTTCTCTTGGCCAATGATCTGGGCCAGGCTCCCCAACTCAGAGCATTGATTTTCCATGTTTTCGAATGTTGCCTCATTTGCTGGGCAGAAGACATCCAGTCGTCCAAGTCCTGGCCCGCCTCATTAGAAGGATCATTGGGACATATCTGTGGGGTCCAGACTCAGCAGGAGCTCCAGATCCCTCAGGTGGATTCCACGGTCTGTGTCCCAATTTCCTGTCCCATCACCTAGCATCTCTCAGCAGATGAGTGTGCACATCCTGTCACCTGCTGGTTGTCATAGGAATAGCAAGCCTTTTCCAGTCATTGCTCAGGCATTTTCTTTCTCCAGGATACAAGGGGTCACTGTCTAGCTAGATGGCACCAAACCTTCTTCCCTGCCAGTGTGTACTAGATGAGGAAGGAGAGCATAACTCTCCAAAACTGTCTAAGAAAGTTAATGTGGTATTTACCATACCAATAGAGCCCATTATATACAATGGGTGTTGTGCTGATGCTCCTGTTTGTCTATAGATGCAATAATTATATACACGAGGCATTGCCCATTTATTGAAGTGTTCATTCCTTTTATTTATTTGATTTTTGAGACAGCCTCATGTAGCCCAGGCTGGCTTTGAATGTTGTGTGTGTGCTCACACACATGTGTGTGTACATGCACATGCATTCATTCACACCTTCTCTGATGGGGACCCTGTCTGCATGTGCACAAATATAGAGATCAGAGGACAACTTGCAAGAATCTGCCCTCTCCTTCTATTGTGTGAGTCCTGGAGACTGAACTCATGTTTTGAGACTTAGCAGCAAGCACCTTTACTCACTGAACCATCTCACTAACCTAGACCTACGTTATTCTTTTTTAAATGTTTTTGATGAATATTTTGTCTATGTTTTGTGTGCTTGGCTGGTGCTAGAGGAGACCACAAAAGGGCTCCAAATCCTCTAGAACAAGAGTTAGAGACACTTGTGAGCCACTATGTGGGTGCTGGGAACCAAACCCAGGTCCTTTGCAAGGACAGCCAGTGCTCTTCACTGCTGAAGAAGCCATCTCTCCAGGCTGGCTTCTCTGTGGAGCATTCAGTGTTGCTGTGCCTTGATTCTGAGTTAGAGCTGCAGATGTGTAGAGACCGTTTACACTTCTGTGTGACGCATTACCATGCTGTCTGCAGTGATGCTGTGTTATGCTGTGTGGTGACAAAGGCTGTACAAAAAGGAAAACAACCACTTCTATCCTCCACCTCTTAACAGTAAGGGCAAGTTTCTGTTTAGGTATCATAGAGTCCCAGGCCCCCTGCTGGGCCCTGGGTCCTGGAAAGTCTTGGCTTCCCCCCACCCCCACTCCCACCCCCATTCCTCTGCTTGGCCTTGGTCTGAAGCCTCCAATCACCTTCCTGGACACAGGCAGTGCTTGCTTTGCCCATCTGCCTTCATCATATGACCCACATTCTCTTTCTTCCAACCATGAATGCTGGACCAAATAGTCATTTATCATAAATTTCCTGATCATTGGCTGTGTGTCTAATGCAGGATGTAACCCCACTTAGATAAACCAACAGAATGAAAAGAAGAAAAATTAAAAGGGGCTTGGGTGGACTGGAGAGCTGGCTCAGACATTAGGAGCACTTGTAGAGGACCCAGGACTTGCAGAGAACTAATCTTGTAGAGAACCCATGTCTGATTCTCAGCAACCACAATGGTAGCCCACACTGTCTGTAATGCTAGGTCCAAGATATTTGATACTCCTTTCTGGCCTCTGAAGGCACGACATGCACTTGGAACACAAACATACATGCACGGGAGGAGATACAGAGACAAAGTGTGGAGCAGAGACTGAAGGAAAGGCCATCCAGAGCCAGCCCCATCTGGGGATCCATCCCATATACAATTGCCAAACCCAGACACTAGTGTGGATGCCAAGAAGTGCTTGCTGACAGGAGCCTGACATAGCTGTCTCCTAAGATGCTCAGGCAGAGCCTGACAAGTACAGAGGTGGATGCTCACAGCCAACCATTGGACTGAGCATGGGGTCCTGGATGGAGGAGTTGGAGAAGGGACTGAAGGAGCTGAAGGGGTTTGCAGCCCCATAGGAAGAACAGTATGAACCAACCAGACCCCCCAGAGCTCCCAGGTACTAAACCACCAACCAAAGAGTACACATGGAAGGACCCATGGCTCCAGTCAAATATGTAGCAGAGGATGGCCTTGTTGGGCATCAGTGGGAGGAGAGGCCCTTGGTCCTGTGAAGGCTCGATGTCCCAGTGTAGGGGAATGCCAGGCTGGGGAAGTGGGAGTGGGTGGGTGGTTGGGGGAACATCCTCATAGAAGCAGAGGGAGGGGGATGGGATAGGGGTTTTTGGAGGGGAAATCAGGAAAGGGGATAACATTTGAAATGTAAATAAAAAAAGTAACTAATGAAAAAATTAAAAAAAAGAAAGCATCCATGCACATAAAAAATAAATCATTCTAAGGGAAAAAATTAAGTTGGCTGGGGCTGGTGGAGATTTCACTTATTGAAGAAATAATTTTACTAGGTTTTGTGCTTTTGCACCAAAAACTCTGTATGTTCAGTGGTCGTTGTATTTAAGGGTTTGTAAGTTGGTTTCTTGCTGGATTTGGGAAATAGGGCTTCCCATACTTAAGCTGGCCTCCCTCTGGTAGCTGAGCTCTCTAGGACTCTTGGCCTTCCTGCTTCTTCTTCCAAACACTGGAAAGTCAGGCTACACCGTGGCTGCTCTCACAGAGCTTACACCACAGTCATGCTCAGCCTTCCTAAGGCTATCACCCTTTAATACAGTTCCTCATGTTGTGGTGACCCCCAACTGTAAACTTTTTTTGGTGCTCCTTCATAACTGTACTTTTACTACTGTTATGAATCATAATGTAAATATCTGTGTTGCCTGATGGTCTTAGGCAACCTCTGTGAAAGGGTCATTCAACAACCCCCAAAGGGAGTCTCGACCCACAGGTTGAGAACTGTTGCTTTAATAGGAGTGGTAACATCAGCAAAGGAATTAGACCCCAGTGGGATCAGAGCTCTTCCTCTGGGGCCCTCAAGAGAGCACTCCACATGGCAACTACCCTGTCTTTAGGTGCTCAAGGAGGGCAGCTAAGGGGGAGCCTGGGGCTCCGGTTTGGAAGCAGAGATATAGCAGAGACAATAACTTGAATTGAACCAAAGAAGAAAAGCCTAATATCCTCAAACATAAGAAAATGTTTCAGGGTGACTGACGACTGATGTCATAGAGAAAGGCATGAAGTAAGAGGGAGCAGGTGGGCACGATCCAGGAAATCTGAGTATCCTGAGGTCTGTGGCAGCTACTAGAAAGTTCTGATTAGAGCAAGGCCATGGTAGCACACAGCCATAATCCCAGCATTTGGCAAAAGGACCGAGACATCCAGCTCAGCCAGATGGTGGCACACCCTAGGGTGGCAGGGTGTGGGAAGACTAGGGTATCAGCTCCTATACTGCTAGGGTGGCAGGGTGTGGGAAGACTAGGGTATCAGCTCCTATACTGCATTTCTTACTCTCATCCCCACTGTCTTTTGGGGAACAAGCAAAGACAGAATTTCTCTCCCGGAAGCTCTCCGGTATCCAGGAGGGCAACGTGAGCTGGTGAACCTTGCCAACAACACACGTTGAATTGGCAACTCAGCCTCAGCCAAAACACTGGTCTTGGCCTGAGGAGACGGCTTAGCCACCAAAGTGTTCCTGGTTTAAGTGTTAAGACCAGAATCCTAGCAACCTCCTATGTGCCGTAACCTGCCTGTGATCTCAACTCAAAGGAGGCAGACACTGGGGATACCTGGAGCAAGCTGGCCTCTCAGACTAGTTGAACAGGTGAGCTCTGGGTTCAACTGAAAGATGTCTCAAGAAGTAAAAACGAGGATCCAAGAAGATACTTAACATCAACCTCTGACCTCTAAATGTATATACATACACCCACACATGCATACGTGCACAGTATGAGAACACACACATGCTACACACACACACACACACACACACACACACACACAAACCCACTGGCCCTTCAGTCCCATTGTGGAATGACAGGTAAAGGGGACTGACCAAGGCAAGCTGGAGCTGACCGGAAAAGGGATGAACCACTAGGATTGGGGCTCAAACATTTTACAAAAGAGAAGTCCAGCAAAGCTGGCAGAGATGCAGATCACATGGAAAGTGGGTTGGGGCCGGAAAGGTAAGTTGGAGTCAAATGACGAAGAGCCTTTGACAAACCTATGGGAACTGGAAGGCCGTCAGAGGCGATGGCGTGGGAGTGAGAGGCAAGAAGAGGCCGTGGCTTCCCTGGCTTGTAACATGGGAAAGCCAGGAGCTCTCTGTCCCTTCCCAGGCCATCAAGGGGTGGGGAAGATGGGAAAGATGCAACAGAGGCAAAGCAGGGGATGTCTCCAAGCCATCCTCTGAAACACTATCCCAAACCCGGGCCGTCCTTGAGTCATCTACTCAACGAAACCTCCAAGCTCAAAAAGCCTTGAAAAGAAACCTTAAAATAACTGTCAGGCATGAAGAAGGAACTCACTTGTCTGAGGTCACAAGTCAGTAAATGACAAAGACCCTCAACCTGGCGTGGAGCACATGCCTCAGACTCTGTAACTATTTCCATCCCCTGGCTTGCATCTGTTTAGCATGTGAGTGGCGCCCCTCTATAAGGCTGAACTCCCCAGCCAGCCAGACTGCCTCTAGCCACTAGGGACACAAAGCCTGAGAGGCAAGGGAGGATCAGATGGCATGTCCTGGCCCCCCAGGGGAGTGCCTTGCAGGGAGGGTGCCCAGCCCTTGTCTTATTTTAAGTAGAGCCCCATGCTAAATCTGTTTCAGGATGATGAGGGTGGAGAAGGCCGCTTCAATTTTTCCGCCTATGGGATGGGCCCAGCCTGTCTGCAGGCCAAGGATGGCATCTCTGTCAAGGGTGCCAACAACAACAACACCACTAACCCCCCTCCTGCACCATCCAAGTCTCCGGAGGAGATGCGGAAACTCTTCATCCAGAGAGCCAAGAAGATTGACAAGATATCTCGCATCGGTTTCCCCATGGCCTTCCTCATCTTCAACATGTTCTACTGGATCATCTACAAGATCGTCCGGAGAGAGGATGTCCACAACAAATGAAGGCTCTGGGTTCGGGCGGGGGCGGGGGGGCTGGGAGAGGGTAGTGGGAGGAGCACAGAGACTGGGAGCCAGGGGAGGAGGGAGAGAGGTAGAGAGAAGAGCACACATCCATCTCCCTCCACCAAGTGCAATAGAAACCACAGGGGTGGATACTTCCAGGGTATGGGAATATCCACCTAGCCTCCAAGGGCGTGAGGTGGGAGGGCCCTTTTAAATACAGCAATTAGGGACCATGAGGGGTGGAATAGGGATCAGGGAGGGGATTGGGAAATCACAGCTTTCAAAATTCAAGTCCATTGGGTTGAGGGTGGGTTTCCTGTTTGGAGGTCAGTGCTGCCTGCCCCAGAGCAGGAAAGTAGTGTAATATATAACATTTAACCATGCTTAACATTAATGCAAAACCCACAAGAACAAAAGATACGTCTCTTAAGTCAGCCTAGTAACTGCTTAAACTTTTAAAGTCCCCAACGTGATGGACAATATTTCCCAGACTAGAAATGGACACAAATAAGCTTGCTGTGGTATGTGCCCCCATCACGCCCTTACAAATGCCATGTCTATCTTTAAGCTGACCCCCGTGGACACATGCCAAAAAAAAAAAGCCATTCCGCCTCTGCTTCAAGGGGGTCACGTGACACAGACATGGGTCTCGTACAGGATAAAGGTGAACCGCCAGCAGGAAGTCACTAAAGAAGAGGACCATTGCAGAAGCCCGCGGATGGAGAATCCAGAAAACCCCACTGGGCACCAAGCTTGCTCCTCTTGCTTCTGCGCTTCAGCACTGGCCCAACTCAGAACCTGCCCTATGGCCGTCGTGGTCTTCTGGTTGTATTATCAATATGCAATCTTTTTTATTTAAAAAAAAAAGTAATAATCTCAAAAAATAATATGGGGAGAGACTGAGTGTAAACCCATGAACTTTTTTCCAAATGTCTATTTTTTCGGAGAGTCTCTTTGGGACTGCAAGGAACTGTGTTATGGGAAAGGGGAGCAGAGCTGAAACCTGTCCCAATTGCCAGGCAGGAGTCAAGCTTGAAGACTTGAAAGGGCGAAAGCGATGGCACCGTGGGAAGAGACGGTGATATTTAGAAAGTCCACTCATTATATTTTGACATTTCATATAGCATAACATGGGAAGTTTGGGGGAATGACTCCATTATATTTTTATAAGTCTTTTTTTTTCTTTTTCTTTTTTTTTTTTTTTAAAAGATGCTTTGCACAGCTTTAACGTGTAGGAAAGTTAGACAAATATTTCTCTTTCCTTCTAACTCTGAAGTGCCAGAATAGTCCCAGACTAGCCAGGGCATTCCAGGGGAAAGCAACGGGGATGAGCTGAGTTGGGAGAGGGGGTCCTGCTGACAGACCTAGATATGCACAGAACCACCCTGCCCTTGGCACAGAGACTGGAGATGAGGCATTGCTGTTGCCGTCCTGTGTGCCATGGCTAGTACGCTGGAGTACCACCTCTGTCCTAGCACTTTACTGTCTTGGCCTTGAGCCAGAATTATAGGTAGGATGGAGATTGATCAGTGACAATCAGTCTGGAGTTTTCGTTGTAACTTTCGAGCTAGGGAACTCAGGGGCAGGATGGAAGAGTGGAATAAAGAGATGATGCCTACCTGCCCCCCTCGTCCCCACCCACCATGCACTTTGCCTGGGGAGTTTTTCTCCCTTCCCTATGGCATCAAAGCTAATGCCTAGATGGGTCTAAAAGAGAAAGCCAAGACAAAGACCAAGGGATTTGTGTAAAGAAAATGCACTGTCAAGTCAGTGTGATGAGATTGAACTATTCCACCAGATCCAAGGTCAACTGGTCTGTGCCTTCCTTCCTCTTGGACTGTACAAACCAAAAAGATGATGAT
This sequence comes from Rhynchomys soricoides, assembly GCA_019843965.1. Taxonomy (NCBI): domain Eukaryota; kingdom Metazoa; phylum Chordata; class Mammalia; order Rodentia; family Muridae; genus Rhynchomys; species Rhynchomys soricoides. The sequence goes on from JADRCH010000121.1 coordinate 2,495,736, forward strand.
GTGTGTTCTGCCTCTGGGTGAGGGGCACAGGACCTTTGTTTATGGGAAATTGTGGGCTGGGCAGTGAGAGTTCTGTGAGAGAGTTCCTCTCATCTGAGGTGGTCTTTTCCTGCCACAAAGATATTCAAAGCAGGAGAAGTGAAGATGGCCTTGAAAAGCCAGCATTCAGGATGAAGATGCCACTGTGTGTAGCTGCAAGCATCTTCCACAGCACAAGAGAAGGAATTTTGTCACTCCAGTTTTGTGTGTCTTGGGAGAGGTCACGATTAGTCCTTCTCAGTGGCACCCGATTTATTCTCTTTATTTAGGTAAGAAATATTTGTAATAGGAAGTAATCAGTGAAGGCCTCTCCTTACTGTATTTAGACTGAGTCAAGTCTAGGTGATTGAGTAACCACAGGAGGCACCTGGAGCCATCAGAGTCGGTGCTGAATCGTGTCTCTCACTCACACTAACCATCTAGCACCTTCCAAAGTGGCCTCCATGGAAAGCATCTGTGAACACCCTGAGACAGAGAAATCAATGCAACATTTGTCCTATCTCAGCTGGGTTCCTAGGCCCCCATGTCACCATTTTGGAATAGCCCATTGTGAGCTGCCTGGCCAAGGTGACAAATCCAGCAAGCAATGGACTCAACTCTTTGAGAAATGTCACTCAAGTCCTTCAGACTATAAACAAAGAGAAAACCCAAATCAAGCCTGGAGTTAATACACAGAACGGTGTTGGGTGAGTGTTCAAGCTTTGGTCTCTCTCAATGCACCATGGGGAGAATGGGACTGTATCTGATCTCTCCCTGGCTCTATCTGCTATGAATCTGTGCTTACACTGAGGAACTTTGCACAACTGGAAGCTTAACCATCCTTTCGATTTCTCAGGGCTCCGTGCAAGCATGTAGATTTATGCACAGGTGCACTGACCCACGCAGTTCCTGTTGCTTCTCTTCCTCAAAAAAATTGCAAATTTGCTTTTCCTCTTGTACCACTTTTAATTAAGACCCCAAAAGAGAGGAAGAGAGACACTGGAGGAGTAAGGAAGGAGGAAGGAAGGGAGGAAGGGAGGGAGGGAGAGAGGGAGGGAGGGAGGGAGAAGGAAGGAATTTGAACTATATAATTTAGGCCAAAGGTTCCGGGTGACTCTGATGAACAGGCCAAGGCTTTCTTAATTTCCCCTTTAGGTTGAGCACAAGAGAATCTGGGCCCTGGGATTACAGATGTAAGATGGGCAGTTCAGTGTGGGAAGTATGTCACACGTCTATAATAAGAATGGCTTACTGGTTTTCGAGCCCCTCCCCAGTACAGCCTGGTGCTCATGCGTACTCTGAGATTTGGAAAGGGGCATGGAGGAGTGGATGATGTCAACTCAAGCCCAAAGCTGAAGTTTATCCCAGGAGCCAGGTGGGGACAACAACTGCTTATCACCCTATGGGCTTGCAGGATCCCTTTGGTTTCAGAAAGAAACGGCTCTATTCTGCCCTCTGCTGGAATTTCCTAGCACCTGCAAATCCCTTCTTGGCAAAGGCTCTAGTGGAGGAGAGAGAGAGAGGGAGAGAGAGAGAGAGAGACAGAGAGTGCGTTTTTTATTAACTCTAGAAAAAAAAGGAAAACTAATCAGTTCAGCCCAACTATTTCCTCTTCTAAACTTTCAATAAATAGGAAAGTAAACCCTCTCAGAAGTGCACCAATATTTCCCGTAGCATTTTTTTTTCATACCTGGGAGACAAAGAAACAAGAGAGTTAGTCCATTTCCTCCATCACATGCATCTTGACAAGCATCATAAAAAGAAGTGGTGTCTTGCAAGGTGCCATGATGTTAGATCATAGGGCAGGTTGGCACTGCAATTAAGATGGTACAGCCACTGATAAGTCTCCTGTGAGAATTAGATTACTTACTTAATTGCAGCATGCTGAACCCTAAGGGGGTTATCACAACCCTGCCTGACAGCAACTTCGTCCTCTGGAGAAGCTGACAAGAGGATGTATCCTCTTCAGGGTTCTGAGAGTCACAGACATTTCCCAGCCAGGATGTAAACTCAGTCCAGAGCAATGAACACTACACTGGAAGCTATCAATATCTATTTCAGAAACATCTTCAGCCCTTTCTACCCACTCTCCACCATTAGCTCTGCCCAGGCAGGCGATGCTTGGCTTTCTTGGGATGTTTCTTGGATTGATAAGTGTGGCCAATAAGTCTGTGAATGGGTCAATCAATTTCTATCCATTGAATCAACCAGACCAAAATGTCTCCACCCAAGCAATCAGGAAACACATTCTTTAAATAGAATATGAATTCTGTTCTCTTACTTCAGAGTTTGAAGCAAGAGCCTTCTTATTTTCCTCTACTTCTATGAAACCAATAACAAGAATCTAAGACAAGAGAGGAATGCATGTGCCTTGCTTTAATGGCTCAACCATGAGACCGCTGTCTGTGAAAGGGAAACATATATCCCAGCAAGAGTTTGGTTTGCTGAACTCTGACATCCTAGTGACAGAGAGGACACCCTTGAGTAAGTCAAAAATCCTCAAAGGCTGACGGGCAGTGGTGGTGCACTCCTTCAATTCCAGCAATTGGGAGGCAGAGGCAGGTGGATTTCTGAGTTCAAGGCCAGCTTGATCTACAGAGTGAGTTCCAGGACAGCCAGGGCCACACAGAGAAACCCTGTCTCGAAAAAAAAAAAAAAAAATCCTCAAATGGGGGGGGACTCTTTTGGAAGAGTGTTTGCTTGGTGCAGGGTTAGTGAAAAGAAAGACGGACAAGGGGATGCATGACTGACAACAGGGTAGGCTTTTATTAAGGAGAAAAGCCTGAGAAGGCGGAGTCTAGTGTAGGAGGCTGGGGTACATACTTACAGGGGCCCCACCCTTTACCCTATGCAAGCTCTCTAAACCCATCCATGGTTTTCCTAAGCAGTGGAACTCCAAAGCCCAGAGTTCCTTTAACACCCACTGAACATGAAGAGCCCAAAGCATACAATGAAAAGTCATGGAAGTCAAAAATAACTAACCCAGAAAGTATCCAGGCCTGGTCCCACAGAAGATGGAGAACTGAGTTTTGAGACTAGCTGATGTCCATCTTCCATGAATATGGGTTTTTTTTTTTAAATGATTTGTTTATTTTTACTTCATGTGCATTGGTGTTTTGTCTGCATGCATGTCTGTGTGAGGGTGTCTGATCCTTTGGAACTGGAATTACAGACAGTTGTGAGTTACCATGTGGATGCTGGGAATTGAACCTGGGTCCTCTGGAAGAGCAGCCAGTGCTCTTAACCATTGAGCTATCTCTCTAGCCTTGTATATGTGTATTTTTAACACTCAACAAATTATTTCACCTTCTGTGATCTTGGAGGAACCCTAACTTCCCAAATTGTTGATGAGCATAAAATTGAGGAAATAAAATAATCAATGTTTTTGCTATTAAAAGCAGAATATAGACTAGATAATGCACTAAAATGAATCTGTTAGCTACAGATCAAAAGCGCAGATCTTTTTTTCTAAGTACACCCCAGTATATGAATGTTCAACATCCTAGCTACCTCTCAAATGCTGGTGAACATCTTTTACAAGAGAACAAAGACCTTGATCAAAAGCTGATGTTCACCCTTTCTTGTCTCAAAATGTAGTCCTAAACAATATAAATCCACTAACTCAGCTTCAAGGTTAATAATCTACTAATACAGTTTGCTACACAGGGGACCTGGGTGAGATGAGGTCACTGTGGGGCTACTGAAGTTTAGAGACAAAGAGAAGTGTGTTGGAGGGCAGGTGAGAATCACAGAATCGCTGGCATTTGAAAGATACAGACAACGTTCCTTACTTGTGATCCTGAAGAGAGGGAGAATCCTTGTGCCAGGAATGTTTAGACTTGGCTGGAGTGAAGGCTTAGGGCAAAACTACCTTTCCTGGGGCTTTTCAAAGTCTAGACTTCTTTTTACATCCACTCAGGAGGAAGAACACTGAAAGGCCCAGGAGCCAGAGATAAGCATCGTCTTCAATAAGGGCTGAATTTGAAATTGAGCAGGGTAAGACATGCAGCTCTGAATAATTCAGACAGAGATGCAGTGACAATAGGCAGCGATGGTGCTGAGGGCATCTCGGGGACAACTCAGGGGATCTGGGCACAGCACTGAGCTCAAACGCTGAAGACTATGTCCACGTCAACCATTTATGATTTGATGGTCTCGTCCACCTGTTAAACAGCTAATGGTTTATCCCCTGTGGGACGGCTTCCCAGCTACTTGTCCCAAGAAGGTGTTTGAGGGGAGGAAAGTCTTCAGATAAGAGCTGACTGGGATTGAAATACTGACCAATGTTCCAGGAAAGAAGGGATGTTCCGTAACTCTTCGCATTCATCCCCAGATCTAGAAATAAAAGGGGGAAAGGGATTACAAAGGAAACCATGTAGACAGTCAGCTCACCCTCACCACGAAACAAAAACTCTAACAACTAAATAGATGCAGCCTCAGCTGTGGCTCTTCGGCTGCTCCCCAAAACAAGGGGTTGACAAAACAGGCCCACAAACTGTATACCCAGGAATATGTTAGCTTCTGTCCTGAGAGTCACCAGATCACCCCTTCTGGGTAGTAAGGGCAATTTTATTCTGACTGGATTCTAGTGAAGTCCAAGTCTGGCTCAGAAGGTCTCCACAGGAAAAGTACATACTTGCCTGTGAATGTCTCAGTCTGTACAAAGCAACTTGGCCTTAATGGGCCAGAGAATTCTCTAATACTATGGTATGCCACAGTCAAGACTAAAATAACCACGTATGACTTTATAAACAGAAGTATTCTCAATTTTCCTATGACTTTCTTTTTATTCTCCCTGCATGTGCTATGCTGAGTCTGGAAGTGGTATTCTCTAGAAGCTGAGCATCCAAATAAAACAACGTAGGAGGTAATGACTGAAGCTCCAAAATAGCTACTAGCATGGGAGATGGAGGATGCCACAGAGAGGGAAGAAGTAGACTGTGGTGTGTTGGGAATCCAGCTGAGCAGTCACGTAAGGAACAGGTGATGTTCCACTAAGTTGGACCAGGCAGTGCCTGGTAGACTCAGCTAGAGCTGAGATCCGGAGGTAAAACAAAGCATTGCTTGTTCTCTCAGGTGAAGGGCGACAAGCGGGAGACAGGTTAGGAGAGGTGGTCTGTGCCTTTCTGGCCCACTTACAGGACATGCTGCAGATCAGGTCTCACTAGGCAGTTTGGCAGAAGAGAGCAGGAAGTTTCCATCTCCTTTCTGACTCCCAGTGTCTCCTGTCTGCTCAGCTGCTGCACTTCCCATGGGAGAACCCACTTTTCCTTGATCTTAGAAGCATATAAAGCAGTCCCTGGCAACTCATGTCTTAAAGGGCATTGATTCATCCCTTTGAGTGTTGAGACTTTATGCTAATATGGCTCTGGAGCTAGATAGGAGCATGGGATTCAGGCTTCTTTACCCATGTTGTGATGTGTGTGATGTATATGTGTTGGTGTGTGTGTGTAGGCACGCATGCGTATAGAGGTGAGAGGTTGTTGTATCCAGCTTTTACATGGGTCTGGGGATCCAAATGTGGGCCCCCAGGCTTCTGCAGCAAGCACTTTACCGACTAAGTCCTGAAAGTTGTGATTCTGCCAAGAACACACCATGAACAATGACCAGAAAGGTTCTTCCCAGTCAGCTGATAGAGTGCATGATGCAGACAGTGAAGATCTGGGCTTCTTTCTGTTTTCTCCCTGTGATGCTGGGGATTGAAACTATTACCCTTGATATGCAAGGCTACCACCGAACATCCCTAGCAGTATACTGAAGGTGTTCTGTAGGCAATTTGTGATCCAGACATCATCTTGTTGTTGCTCTAACTGAAAGTCAGACCTGGGGGGAAAGAAATCTAGGGTGTTGTTTTCATTCTTAGCTGCATCTTAAACCACTCCCCAACCTAGAGACAATTTATTCCAGGCACAAAATCAGAAGAAAAAAATGCCACAGAGGAAAAGATACAGACGGGAGCCAGAGGTTGTCACACCATCATAGGTGCACATGAGCACGCAAAAGGGCAGGTTTCACACACACGCGCGCGCGCGCGCACACACACACACACACACACACACACACACACCAAACTTGCCTTCTTTCCTGTGGCAAATTTAGGAGGGGTACTTTGGCAGAGTGGTTCATCGTATCTCCCTTCATAAGATTGTTCCCAAGTCTTAGCTTGAAAGTGGATCAGGGACGGCCTCACATAAGCTGTTAGACACGTTGACGTTCTCCATGTTAGATACATTTCTACCTCATGTTAAAAGACACCGTGCCCTCAGCACACCAGTTTAGCCAGAACGGCATCAACGAAGCTGAAGTGTTGGGTGAGATAAATTGCACAGCATTTCGGACCCTTCCAATTTCATGTCACAATGACTTCATCTTCCAATGCTGGAACCATGACTATAATATCACCGCTAACAAGTTAAAATGAGACAATTGAGCTGGACTCCAGAAGGGCTCATCTTGCTTCCTTCTCCTACTGAACACACATACAATGCCTACCACATGCTGACATGCATTCTCTCGACAACAAAGGGGTAAGGGGTTTTTCCTCTTTTCTTTTAAGTAAACAGAGTTCTTACAAAGATTGGCACAGCAGAGGTCTCAGTAGCTTCAAAGAAAATTTGAAAAACTGGACAAAATACATGTCTTCAGTTGCCATGGGCTTGGAATAGACAGAGTGAATCCCAAAGTGACCAAGACAGCCAGTGGCGGTGGTGCATGTAATCCCAGCACATGGAGGCTGAGGCAGAAAGATCTAACTCCAAGCTACATAGTGAGTTCCAGACCAGCCTGAGCTGAATAGTGGGATCCTGTCTCAAAAACCAAGTGGTCAAAACAAAAGCATAAGTACTTTGAGGCCCTCTTGTTATTGTCAGGATAAACATCATTATAGCCCTGTTGGGATCCATGCAAGTACTTAACTGTGTTATTCAAAGGATGGCCTTGATAAAAATGAAATGACAGTTCAAACAAGCCATGGGGCTTCCAAACCAGATCAGACTGGCTTTCAATATGCCTGGGTGGTGAAGAGCAATGCTGGGTTTGCCTTGTTCATCTCAGACTTGGTATGTTCCCACTCTTCATCTGGACTACAGATGCATTCACGAACTTGAGATAGGCTAGCATCTACCAAGGGGACTTCCTGTGGACCTGGGAGTCACCTCCAAAAGACATGCCCTTTGTCATCACTAGTTCATCAGTCTAGGTATTTGCACAGAGCTAACCTGTCTTAAAAGTTCCATGGCTTGGGTTTTTAGACAGAACAAACTCCAGATGAATCTTTGGGTAACTTTATATTTCCTTTTTCCCTCCCCCAAAAAAGCTAGGTTCCAATTGAAATGTGTCACAATGCTCAAGGGAGAAGAGTCAGCCCCTTAACAACAATCAACGATGACTTCCCAGACATTGCAACCCTAGAACAGAAAGGCATTGTGCCATCCTTCTGATCACAGTGCCAGTGTGGGTGTGGGGTCCAGTGTAAAATACCTACACTGTCTAAGTCCAAAGCATACAAAAGCTGTGCCAGGCTAGGCACTATGGGTTGATCTGTAAATGGCTTTATCACCCATAATGGGAGAGTTTCCACAAGCCACATAGACAAAGCAGATTGAAGAGTAGCAGTCCGAAGGCAGCTCTAATTAATTGATCTGGAAAATTGGGTCCAAATAACTCTTACGGAAGTTCCTCGTCCTTTCCCAAAAGAGAATGTGACCGTGTGTTTTCTATGGAAACTTCTTTGTATATATGTATAAACTAGGTATGGCCTTAAAGCTGCAGTTAAGGATCTGCCTGGCTCCCACCCTAAGCAGCTAAGCAACCGCTCCTTAACGTGGTATTTACCTCTCATTGGACATTCGACTTTAAAGAAGCTATTCCCTCTGGCCCCTTCTCTCTCTCTCTCTCTCTCTCTCTCTCTCTCTCTCTCTCTCTCTCTGCATGAAGTCATTAAAGTTATGACAGGGTTTGTTTTGTTATTTTTGCTTTGTTTTGGTTTTGGCTTGTAAAAAAAAATCTATTTCTGCAGTTTGAACATGGAATGTAAAATTTCTGTGCTGTATATAGAAATATATTTATTGAGCCATCCATAGACACATATCCATGCCAATTCTAATGGAAAAAAATTAAAGTTTTTCTGAAATTTTCTGTGGTTAACTCCTAATTGTTGAACTTCACCAAATTTTGTGAGAACTTCTGAAAGCCTACAGGTCACCCCAGAGAAAAATCTATGTGTGACCTGAGAAGCATTTCACTTGAAGAACTTTACATTGAAAAAAGAGAATTCATTTGTTCAGCCACGAATGTTTATTGATAGGTACCATTGTAGGTTAACACATGTGACTCACTCATAGACCCTGCCACAGGGGGCTTACAGTCTATGGGACTGGTGAGAAGAAACACACATGTAGGGGTACAAGGCCAGGGCTGTTTCAGAAAGATTAATCTAAAGATGAAGCAAAGAGCAGCAGGATCCTGGAGGTGGAGGAGTGAGCTGGGAAGTCTGTTGAGGTAGTATGATGGGATTTAACAGAACCCTAGATACAGGGAGGAAGGAAACTGACCACTCTCTGCTAGCAGGGTGGAGCATGAGTACTGAGCTCCTGAGAAATCGGTTGTTCTGCAGGGATAATGCCTAAAAATGGACTAGGGACAAGCAGGAAAGTCTTAGACCAGGGACTTCCTCCTCACACATGCCCCACCTCCCAACCTCTGGCCTCCCAAGAATTTCCTGTACTGAAATATCACCAGATCTGAAATTGATGGAAGGTTAACCCCAGTCACTGACTCAACCATCACGAGGACTTCAAAGTGTCAGTTCTAAGTTCCTTAAGAAGTCACAACCTAACCCAGTGGTAATTCCATCTCCAGACTGAACAAAGAGAGAGGCAGTGTGCTCTAGGAAGACTCTGCTTATGATAATGAATGGGACAGAGCTACAAACGGACAAACAAAATGAAAGGGGATGAATCTGTTTACTTACAGTGCTCAACAGGGACAGGTCTTGACAAAAACCAGCATGAGACAAAGGGGTGGGGCTCGGGCACACCGGCACATGTGCAGGGAGGAGAAGGCACGTGAAGCTAAGGTCTCAGAACACCCACGAGTATCATGGGGGCTAGTCATCTCACAAGTGCGAGTCAAATGAAAAGAAACAGTGGGTTCTTAATACATACATGGCACACACACAGCCTGGCAACAGGGCATGCTTCCACCCAAAATGCTGCCCCTGGGGCAAAAACACCAACGTACAGAATACAGAATGCCAAAGGACCTCAGAGAAAGTGGCAGCCGAGTTTTAGGTGTTAAAACATCCCATTAGCAGCCGAGCAGTGGTGGCGCACGCCTTTAATCCCACCAGGCAGAGACAGGTGGATCTCTGAGATTGAGGCCAGCCTTGTCTACAGGGTGAGTTCCAGGACACACAGAAACCCTGTCTCTGGAGAAATTGTTCTGTCAAGTGAGGACCTGAATTCAGTCGGTAGAACACACATGGTGTCACATGGAGGCAGATGGGTGGGTCCCTGGAGCTCACTGGTCTTAATCACAGCTTAATCAGAGTAACAGGCGAGAAGCCTTATTTAAAAAAACAAGGCAGAGCCTGGTGTGGTGGTGCACACCTTAAATACCAACATTTGGCAGACAGAGGAAGGCAAATCTCTGAGTTAAAAGAGGCCAGGCTATGTAGCAAGTTCCAGAACAGCCAGTAATACACAGTGAGATGTCTCAAAAAACAAAAACAGAAGCATGGTGGTCAGCTCCTGTGGAACACTCAAGGCTTTCACAGACACACACAACCACCTGATTCCTAACCCACACCTCACAAAATGCAGCTTGCTGAGACAGTAAATGCATCCCTAAAGGTGGTTGGGGATCAGCTCTGCAGAGGGCAACTAATGAGCACTTAGCAGGGGTGCTACTGTGTTCTGAATGCCACAATTGCACTCAAGGCACTAAGTTTGAAATGGGCTCCTGGCTCAATATTGTAGGTACCGAAGACCTTCCTACTGCTGGAAATCCTGTTCACTCGACTGCTTCCCACCATCTCTTCCCTTTATTACTGTGCCATAGTCTAAGGCAGACATGAAAACTAAGTGGGCTCACTGGTTTTGCTGTATTGTTCTTAAGGCAGGCTTTTGCTTGAAATCAAGGCTGGTTTTGAATTCAGTCCTCTCACCTCGGTCTCCTGAGCACCAGGATCAAGCATGTGCCGCAGGCCCTTATTTCCACTCTCCAATCCCCGCTGCTCCAAAGCAGCAGCGGAGATTGCAGAGCACAGCAATACCACCTCACAATGAAAGCAAATAAAAGGTTTGGTTAAGATTTACTTACTTCCAACAGGTCTGAAGAGACTCATGCCTAAGAGTACCTTGCCTCTCTTCCAGGACATAAGTTCGGTTCCCAGCACCTATGTATGAGGGCTCACTCACCTGTAACTCCAGCTCCAAGGGGCCATAGGTGTCCTCAGGCACCTGTACACATGTGGCCAACATTCACACAAACATGTACACATAAAAAACAAAGACTCACTTGGCTAAAATACCTATCATGGGTCCTAGGTCTTAATCTCAGTAACAAAGAACCATCCACTGAATCTTCCCTAAAGATCAAATTTTAATTTGACATGAGAAGGCTGAGGGTCAGTCACTTCTGAAAAAGCTTGTGCTTTCAGTGTGACCATGAGCGCTTCTTAAGCTCCAAGGTTTAGGTTCCACATGGTGTCACTGACATCCAGATTCTCAGCAGTGCAAAATGTGCTGCCAAGCTCAGGTCCCCGCCCTTTCAAATCACACTCCCATCCCAGTGCCACTGCTGGCAAGTAGGGCTGAAGCAGTTCCCCAATCAGTCACAAGCAATAGGGGTGTACTGCTACCTGCCTATCCACACGCGCAAGCGTGCGGGTACACACACACACACACACGCACACACACGCTTTACTGCTACACACTTATGCGAGGTACACACACACACACACACACACACACGCGCGCGCTGTACTGCTGCACTTATGCGAGGTACACACACACGCACACACGCGTTGTACTGCTACACACTTATGCGAGGTACACACACTCACACACACTCACACACACGCACTGTACTGCTGCACACTTACTCGAGGTAGAAGAAAATGGGACTTTCATATGCCAACCCACCACAGGTTGCTCTATTGCTCAGATCAATCCAGATCATTGTTACCCTTGGTCTCCAGAGGAGGGTGGTGCCATGCTCCCATGACACCTCACCCTGCACTGCAAATGTCAATCACCTCATCAGGTTATACTCCTGACTAGGAAGAACTTCTGTTCTAAATGCATGACTTAGTACTCAATTTTGGAAATCAGTTTTAGATTAACCGAGTTACTGAAACTTTGAACTTGAGATTTTCCTGTGCCTGAGGCCACTAGCCTCTGAGACTATGCAAGCCTGTGCCATTGGGTACCACTTGGACTTTTCTCAGAATGTGAAGTATCTTCTTTGCTGCCCTTTCACCTTGTTTTATGACAGTCACACTATGCAACCTTGGTGGGCTGGAACTTGATTCAGAGACCAGGTTAGCCCACAGAATCACATGCTTTTGCCTACTGAGTGCTGGGATTATCATGAGCAACCAAGCCTGGCTCAGTTGTCTTGTAAACAAGTACATGCTGCACAAGTTTGCATTATTGCTGCCTGAAACAAATGAAGTGCTTAAACTGACCCCAAAAGTCATGTGGCTTGGTTACCTCACTTCACAGGCAGATTCTGCCAATCTGTGAGGTACTGAGACTAAACCTGACAAGTTCACACCGTTTTCATCCCAACTACCCTTTCTGACAACAAAACCAGAACACAGATCTGTGACAGTTCTAAAGTCAGACGTTAGAGAGCTAGGGAGATGGCTGAGGCTAAAGCACTGTGCAAGTATGAAGACCTGACTCTAATCGCCAGAAGCCACAGAAAAGCCAGACATGGCAGCACATGCCTGAAATCCCTGTGCTCTTACAGTAAGACAGAAGAGGCAGCAATAGGAGCCCATAGAGGCTTGTGGCTTATGGGTCAGTTTTAAACAGTGGAATATAAGGCCTGGCTTCCAAGTTGTCCTGACTTTCACAAGCATACTGTGGTACACCCATGTATGAAGAAAGACGCGTGCACATTCCCATGCGCGCACGCACGCGCACACACACACACACACACAAGCGCACGCACACACTCGCACATTTGGAAAAGTTAAGTTTGACACTCTGGTTGCCTATAGACTAATAATGACTTGTCCACAGAGGCTTGTGTGGACAAACCTTCACCCATGTCACACACAGCACTCAACACACAACACTGGGAAGTGAGTTTTAGCAGTCTACATTGCCAGATGAAGTTTTCTTCCAGAAATATTTTAATAAAAATCGGCCTTTTTCCAAGAAACACCGGCTGCATGTCCATCAGTAAAAGAGAACCGTAACAAAATAGAAAATTTACCACATGGCTATGATTTAAAGAAAAAAAATGCAGACCCTGGAGCACATTAGCCAAGTCCGATATCAACCAAATTTTTCTTATGGCCCACTAGGAACCCAGTGACAGACAGCAGAGTAAAGCGCGGCGCACAGGGCCACTGAGGTCACAGGCCTCACAGAAGCACCTTCCTCAAAAGCATCCCAGTCTGAGGCTGATTTTAGGATAGGGCAGAACAACATTAACACGACACGTACACGTGGTCAAACATTTTACAGTTCCCCCACATGTTCTGAATCTGAAAACAAATCTAGAATCTTTATTACTTTTCTTTAGACAATTGCCAGGACCGGAATCAAAGATAAATAGAAGGCACAGTTTTGCGTGGTTTTGTTATCAGATTTGGGCGTTTGTTTTCTTGTGGGAATTTTTTGTCCTGTTTTCTTTTTTCTTTTTTTTTCCTTTTTTTTTTACAAATACAAATAAAACATGAAAAACTCTACCTCAAAAAAACCTAACAGTTCAACAAAAGTCCTTAGCTGTGCTCTAGACATTGACAGGCTACATCACAATTTAAAATCCAATGGTAAAAACGGAGGCTTAGAATCGCTTGGTAATCACATGTCAAAAGAACAAAGTTCTGGAGACACCTTTTATTCAGTTAGCCACGCCAGCGGGGACCCAGCGGCAGCTGCCAAAAGGCAATTTTTCCACACCAGAAAGGAGTCGTGACTTGATTTTTTTCCTGCTTCCAAAATGTTTATCAAATCCTGTGTCTCCCAACAAATGAAACATCCGTTGTCAGTGAAACCGAGACACGCTCCTCTGGGGAATGGCCGTGAAACTCCAGTCTGTGTATGCAGCGTGAGCAGCAAGGTCAGTCTTTCCTCTTCCTCTTTACAAATCTATCCCTCCTAAAGTATCATTCCAGAAAACTGGGAATGAAGGACTAAAGGGTCAGGGGAGGAAAGGGGGTTGGGGCACACACCATGAACACAAGCGAAATTAAAATTGTACAAACTCAAGTAGTTTATAATAGACTACTCCGAGACACCAAAGGCTGGCTGAAGGAATTCACCACTCTGCAGGAGCCGGGGCTGTGTGCTGTGCGGAGATCTGAGTCAAGCAATTCACTGCCTTGGAGTTGTAATCCCCCTGCCCACGCCAAAGCCTGGTTTCTGCACCATGCCTCCTCGGGGAGGGCCTCTCATCCCACCACTTGGCCCACCACGGGGGCCTCCAGGTCCCCGAAGGCGGTTATCCCTTCGGTCGCCTTCCCTGGCAGCTCGAGTCTTCTTCTCTTCCACATTCAGGCGGACCGCGCCTCGGAACATGATGGGCTGCATGAGAACCAAGGAAAGCAGACACTCAGATCAGCCCCTGACCGTGACTGTCAAAAGTGAGCAAAGCCACTCTACTGAGCAAGCGGCTTTCAACCAACTAGTTCTCACAAATGTGTTGAGGTCAGAAACCATCTTTCTGTGCAGATGTGGTGAAAAAGTGCCAATTTAAACAGCCCTAAAGCATGAGTATCACTGTACTAATTAATAACTAAAGCAAACTTCAGTAAACACCATGATATAGAGATGCCTCCACAGTTTTGAAAATAAAACCTTCTCATACACTTAGGCAAAATACTGGTACCTCTCAAGTAAAAACATCATGAAACTGACTTAAATAAAATTCCTAGAGTCCTGCAATTTAGGGGTGAGAAAGTGAGGCATGGCCTCCTAGCTGGAAAATGACACTCAGCTACACTAATGTGTAATCACACAGTAACACTCAGCAAGCCAGTGAAACCCCACCCCACACACAGACACAGACTGAAGGGAGCAGCACAGTGAGATGGAGAGGGCAGAAGGCACCTGAACCATCCATCTCCTGCAAGCACAACGTCTAGGAGGTGAGCCTGAACAGCCAGAAGCCTTGGAGTTATCAAAATAGATAAATAACTCCACTTCCAGGGGATGTTTCCCACTCTTCTCACTCCTAAAGGCACTGTGCACACCTGGCACACACACATACATGCAAGCAAAAACCACAAGCATAACACACACACACAAAATGCAAATTTGCTTACCCTATTATTAAGGACCTTCTGAACAGGTTCAGAATCATCAAACACAACAAAACCGAAATTGGGTAACTTGCCACCACTGTTGATGCGCAGCTCCACCACATTCCCATAATCTGCAAGAACAAAGCACTGGTAACTTCCCTGCAGACACCCAGCTTACCCAACACGCAGTTTACATCAGACAAAGACGAGCTATGGACTTAAATGCAGCTGATTGCTAAAATGTCATATTAAAATGCAAAATAGAGTTCAAATGCTCCTTAGATGAATACTTATAACTGAGATCATAAGTTCTTAAAGCTATGGGGTTTCTGAATTTCAGAGCTTAAAGAAATGATCCAAGACAATACATTGTGTCTCACATGTTCCTTGTAAAGGAATTTTATACAACACTGTAGCATGCCTACAACTCATGACACTGAGTTCAAGGTGGAATTTTCCACTTGGTGTCACGATCAAGGGAAATAACCAGTTATGACATTCTTTATTTTAGAGGGAACACTCAGTCCAAAACTCACTGTGCCCTGGACTAAACAGACCATTAAGACCTGACACTACATCTGTGCCTCCACTAGGTGGCACTGCCTAGGAACTCGTGGCCACGCTAAGAATCAGCACCTACTTTGGAAAAAATCCTTCAGTTCCGACTTGTCAACCTCATGTGGCAGGTTCCCAATGAAGAGCTGGTGACTGTCAGGGTGCCTCACCATCCTTCGAGGTTCCACATCTCCTGGTTCACCAGCCTCACGGACTTCAGAGACAAACAGACTCTCAGGGACTCTTCATAAACAGGTTTCCCTCTACCCAAAACCAAGTTGTTCCACTGCCCCAGCCGGCCCAAAAGTAAGTTCTTATCTCAAAACTACCCCAAGCTAGAAGTCACCAGAGCTCTTACTTGGTCGGGGTCCTCTCTGAGGAGGGATATTGATCCGCTGCTCTCGAACTCTCTGATCTCTCTGAGGCCTTTGTGGTGGGATCTGAGAGTCAGGCTTAGATTCTGGACGGGGCTAAAAAGGGTTACAGATTAACCTTTGTGAGAAGCCAAAGTAGGGGGCTGGAGAGATGGCTCAGAGGTTAAGAGCACTGACTGCTCTTCCAGAGGTCCTGAGTTCAATTCCCAGCAACCACATAGTGGCTCACAACTATCTATAATGAGGTCTGATGCCCTCTTCTGGTGTGGCTGAAGATAGCTACAGTGTACTCATCTACATAAAATAAATCTTTAAGAAAAAAAAAATACAAAAGAAAGAAAGAAATGATTTAAAGAGAGAGAGAAGCCAAAGTAGTTTAATCTGATATTTTCTTTTAAAATTTTTCAACATACATATTGTGTGTGGGGAGAGAGAGCATGAGCGCGCGCCACACCCGTCTATACCACACACACACAAGTAGGCCCCACCCCACCAGCTGTCATTAGTTATTTTCCTTGTTTATCCCAGTGTCTAAGTGTTTTGCTTTGCAGGCCTCTGTGCATTTTCACAGAGGAGACCAGAAGAGGGTACTGGGTCCCCTGGAACTGGAGTTACAGACAGCTGTGAGCCACCGTGTGGGTGCTGGGAATGGAACCCAGCTCCTCTCTGAACCAACCATGCCCCCTGCACACTTTTTTAACTTAAATATATATATATATTTACATATAACTTAAAATATATGTGCGTAGGGCAGGAGAGATGGTTCAAAGTTAAGAACACTGGTAGTCTTCCTGAGGATCCAAGTTCAAGTCCCAGCACCCACCTGGTTGCTTACAACTGTGACTGCAATGCCAGGGACTCACTCCCTATGCCCTTTTCTGCCCTCCAAGAATAGCAGACAGGCACATGATGCAAACAAACTTGCAGGTAAAATATCTATAACCATACAATTTAAAAAAAAAAAAAAAAAAAAATCAACGTTTAAAGTGTGTTCCTGAGTCTCTGCACTCAAACTCACCCATCCCCTATGGAGGCCAGAAGAGGACACGGGTCCCCAGGACTGGAGTTTCAGACAGTTGTAAGCCATCGTGTGACACTGAATTGAACCCAGTCCTCTGCAAGGGAACAGCCAAGCTGTTTCTCCCACCTCTTGTCGTTTTTCTTAAAAGAAACTGTTAACCTAGAAAACAGCAATTCTGGCCCCAAGGAGGTGAAGCAAGGCGGCTCCGAGGTTTATTGGCCAGCCAACTTCACCTGAGAGCTCCAGGTGAACAGAGACCTTGTCTCAAAAAAGCAAAGTACACAGCTCCCCAGGAAAACAGGCAGTTGGCCTTTGGCTTCCACTTACATGCACACTCTCACAGAAAGAAAGTCTCACACATCGGCAGGACCCTGCTTTCTGGCAGGTGCTGCTCTAACTACTGTGTAGTTCAGCACACTGCAGTCCTCAACGAGCCAACACACCCCAGGGTCTATCCTCTCCCTGTATACCAGGCTCCTCACCCCCACCCCCATTCTCTAAACCTGTTAAGTCTCATGTCCAAAGCACAGTTAAATCTGCCCAAAGTCCTAGATTCAGATCCTTACCTGTGACGCTGGCACTTTGACCACATGAGGTGGTGTCCCTGTCACTGGAACAGCCCCACTGGGAGGAAGGTTCTTACTAGTCACAGATGCCCAAGAAAATGTCTAGGGAAGAGCAGGACACATCAGAGTGACACAGAGCCAGCCATTACCTTTGCTTCCCATCACCTTTGCATCACTCACAGGCAGGAGAATCTACAACCATCTGCCATCTCACAAACTGTCTTGGAAGCAACCAAGCATATCACCACACCCCCGTAATCCTAACACTTAGGGGACAGGGGATACTTAGGGGATAGGCCAGCCTGGGCTAAATAGCTAGATCATCTCAAAGTCAACCAAGTAATTATAATGAAGAAAACATTTTTAAAATAAACTAGTGTGGGGAGGGGTATGCCTTTAAGCCCAGCACTTGAAAGGCAGAGACAGGTAGATCTCTGAGTTAGAGGCCAGCCTGACCTACAGAGCAAGTTCCAGAACAACCAAAGCTACACAGAGAAACTGTCTCAAATAAATAAACAAACTGGCAGAGAGTGGCTATGTGGCTCAGTTAGTAGCTTTGCACACTCCTGGGCTTAGTCCTGAGTGCCTTATAGATCAGGCCTGGCAACACAGAACTATAATCCAAACAATCAATCAGGAGCCAGGAGTCAGAGGATCATCCTCAGCTTTGTTTGAGGTCAGCCTAGGCAACACGAGAATCAGTCTCAAAAAAGGAGGAGCTCTACAGCAGCCAATGCCTGGCACATGCACAGCCACCTGGGACATAGCAACAAGAGACAGGTAATGAATAAGACAGCGATACGGTGCTAAGCCACAGCCCATACCCTCAAGTCCTCCTGTGCGGGGGCCACGTCTGCTGGGGCTGGGGAAGTGCTCTTCTGCACATCCTCAGGAGCAGCCTCTTCCAATGCAGGCTCAGGCTTGTCCTCTTGAATGTCGGGCACAGGTTCCGGCTCTGGCTCTGGCTCTGGCTCTGGTTCCGGTTCCACAACAGGCTCCTCTAAATGCTCCTCCAAGTCATTGCTGTCACGGGAAAATTTGACCTGTCTCTAAGACTCACCCAGACACTGTGAGCCATGTAATGACTCCAGAGAGAGTTCTCAGGACAAGAGCTTGTTTGCTAAATTCTGATGAACATAACAACCAAAACAGAATCAAGTGATTTCTCATTCAGTTACTATCAATTAGCTTATTAATATATGTATCCCAAAACCCTTGTATTGAATGGGCTAGAGAAAGATCAAACTCTCTGGGGATTAGCACAGGCCCAGCAAGCCTAGTAAAGCCAGCCAGTCTCAAAATATAGTATCACCATCTGTGGCTTTAACCACACAAAACAAGCCCTACAGAAATACACAAGGAGGCTAGAGAAATGGCTCTGTGGTTAAGAGCACTGGCTGTCCTTTCTTCCTGAGGTCCTGAGCTCAATTCCTAGCACCTACATGGTGGCTAACTGTCCCTTTTCTGATGTACAAAATACCCATATACATACAATACATAGATAAATAAATCTTTGACAAAAACCATGCACCAGAAGTCCTGGGAGAGAAGACATCAGCTATAACTGAGAACAATGGTTATATTCCCACACCAGTTGCCAAGGAACGCTGTCCCTGGCCTTGTTCTCCCTCCTGATACCTGACCGAAGTAAGCAGATCTGTGGTAAAACACATTCTTCACTGTCAGCCTAGAGTGAACATGTGCGACCACACCTTGATAAACACTTAAAAGGGAGGGCTGAACACTGAGCATTGACATATGGAACAATCACAGCACAGTGGCCCATCAGGACCATAAAAAAACTAAGCCCACACCACACTCATTATTTGAGGTCATGAGAAAACAACAGTTTTGTCATGTAGCCCAAAACTGTCCTGTAAAAAAAAAGTATTTTTTATATGTTTACTTATGTTTTTAAGTATATACTGTGCGCCAAAAACATGATTTCTGCAAGTGGAGTTAAAAGAAGTTCTAAGCTACCATGTGGGGGGTGGGAACTAAACTCAAGTATTCTGCAAGAGTAGCCAGTGCCCTTATCACAGCTTAGCAGTCTCTCCAGCCCCCAGGACAGCCTTAACTTTATTTTTATTGCATTCACTCATTGTGGGGAGGAGGGCTGAAACACACATGTCACGGCACACACATGGAAAAATAACCTAAAGTAGTCAATTCTCTCTTTCCAACACAGGGTTCCAGGAATTAACTCAGCTCATCCTATGCCCCTCCACTTTCTCTGAGCCTGCCACAAGGCTGGGCTATGAAACTTCAGTACATAGCTTATGGGTTTCAAACCTCACTACTCCAGCTAAATGAACTCTTCTGATGCGTGAGCATGCCTACAATTCCAGCTACGTGGTAAGCGCCCGTCTTCAAAACAATTATCAACCTGAACCATACACTTCCAACAGTTTCCACAGTACATCCTATAAAATAAATAAAAGTTGCATATTGCTAGTTATTAAGATATCAGAAATAACACAATTAAAATATTTTCCTAAAAAATTACCATTGTTTTGTTGCTGAGCCCATGCAGGCTATGTTCAAACTCACAACAATCCCCTTGCCTCAGCATCTGACTGGGACTGCAGACATGTCTCCATCTTACTTACACAACGCCAAGGTCCGCTAAGGGTCAAACCCATGACTTGGTGCACACTTGCCAATCTCTCTATCTACTGATATACAAACACCCAGACTCTGCTCATCTACTGAAATTAGTCCCTAGAAGACAAGTCTGTCTGCAGCACAATCCAAGTTCTTATTGCAAGCCTGGGCAAGTAAAGAGAAGTTTCCTTACCTGACAGTCTGATCATAGAAAGTTCCAGAATCATCAGGCACCACCTCTGGTGTCTGCTGTCTTTCTTCAGGTTCTTCTACTTCTTCCTCGGATTCTAAAAAAGGAAGAGATGTAAAATAACTACACTCACTCTATATTCATAAGTTCCTTAATTTACAGGTTCTATAGTAGACACAAAGCACGGCAATTTGATAAAGCTACAGCACAGAAATTAAACATTTTAATTAAGAACACAGAATCTTTAAAAAAAAAAAAAGGCTCTTTAAATCTTTAACAGAGCTCTGCTTGCTCCTTCCTGCCTCACCTGCCTGTTGTCATGCCTCCCCACCAAGATACTTTATTCCCCTTAAACTGTGAGCAAAAAAACCCCCAAAACCGTTTCTTCCCAAAGTTGGAGTATTTATCACAGCAGAGAGAGACTGAGATGTCTGCCACAGGATTCGGAATTGCTCTGAATCTAGGGGTGGGGATGAGGGAGATTACTGGGCTTGACAGCTTCCCTGCTGTCTCAGCTGAGAAAACCAAGTACACAAACAGAGGAAAGAGAGTACAGAGAACCCATTTATCACAAAGGCACGCATGCCAAGTAAACTGAGGCTAGAGAACAAGCCAGCATGAGAATTCAGTTCTTGCTACCCTGCTGTGGTCACGCAGTTCTCATCAGGGTGGAAGGATGCTCTTCCCTGTACCTACATCCCAGAGACAAACAGTGGGTGTGGGGATCTCTCAAATTCACACCCTCAAAAGTAATTCCTTTTTCCCAGAGATGCAACAACAGTAAAACAAACTGATGCAAAACTTCTCATTCAGCCGGGCAGTGGTGGCACACGCCTTTAATCCCAGCACTTGGGAGGCAGAGACAGGTGGACTTCTGAGGCCAGCCTAGTCTACAGAGTGAGTTCCAGGACAGCCAGGGCTACACAGAGAAACCCTGTCTCAAAAAACCAAACAAACAAACCTCATAAAGAAAAACATCAGACTGTGAGAAACACTGCAAAGTCAATAGACAAAAAAAAAAAAAACCCAACCACCTCCTTCCTTAGAAGATGCATCTGCAGTAGGCCCTCCCACCTTGTTAGCTGTGTTACCCAGTCTGCAGAATGAAGGACTGCATCTAATGGATCTCTATATTAGAGCTCAGGACACATGGAAACTATTCCCCCTCGGGTCTGATGCTGCACCCTGGTCTGCCCTTTCTCCCAGGCGCCTTCCACACTTTCAATAGCACAAGGCTTTAGAACAGCATTCCCTGCAGGCACCTCCACTGCCCATTCTACAAAACTGGGACTCCCTAGAAAGACTGCATGCTATTCACCACCACTCAGTGCAACACAGGCACATCAGGCCTTCTGCATGGTACTCTGCACTGAGCCATGCTAACTGGTCTGCTTCTGACCCAAGAATAACTAACCATTCACATTAACTGGGTATGCTGGTTTGATAGGTCTGGCCCCTACAGACTCAAGGGTTTTAATGCTTGGTCATAAGGAATGGCACTATTAGGAGGTGTGGCCTTATTGGAATAGGTATGACCTCGCTGAAGGAAGTATGTCACTGTATAGGCAGGCTCTGAGTTCTCCTATGCTCAAGATCCACCCAATGTAGAATCAGCCTCTTCCAGGATACCTTCTGATCAAGATGTAGAACTCTGGGCTCCTCCATCACCAGGTCGGCCTACACACTGCACACTTTCCGCCATGATGATAACAGAAGGAACCTCTGGAACTAAGCCAGCCTCAATTAAATATTTACCTTTGTAAGCACTGCCTTGGTCATGGAGTCTCTTCCCAGCAAAAAAAATCCCTGTAGACCCCTCACACTGTAATTCATAAAATACAGTGTAACAAGAAACCTTCTCTTAAGTCAGTCTGATGCCACACAAGTAACCGTGACAACAGTTTCACACTTACCCTCTTGAGGTTCTGTGACAAAGCCACCGAAGACCTCATCTTGGTATCTGAAGATGTCGTTATGAACATAGAATTTATTGGCAACAGAGCCCTGCAATATCAGCAACAAGTTTCCAGTTATTCAGACTTATAAAAAACTGAATCATGAGCATTCATGTTTCCTTCTTCTGATGCAATGTGACCAGCCTCCTCATATTTCTACTGTCTGCCATGAAGGACTGTACCCTCAAAAAAAAAAAAAAAAAGAACCAAAGCAAACTCTTCCTTCCTTTAAAAAACAAAAATCACTATACCAGTGGTTCTCAGCTATGGGAGATTTTGCCCCCAGCAGACATCTGGCAAAGTCTGGAAACATTTCTGTTTCACAGCAGGGGTTGGCTTTCTACTAACCACTGAGAAGATCCACAGAAACGGCTAAGCGCCAACAGCACTCAGGAATGCTCTACAGCCTGAAATCCTGATTGTATGTAGTGTAAAGAACCCCGTAGACATGGTTAAAATATCCATCCTTACCACCAGATGGTCACCCAGAGAGAGAGAGAGGAAGGAGGAGGAGGAGGAGGAAGAGAAGAGAAAGGAAGGAAATCTTTTATAAGATGCCAAAGACGACAGAATGTTTAACCATCCAGAGGCACGGTAGTTTCAACTCCAGCAAGTAAAATGCCTTAACTCTTATGTAAGAATATTAATCCAAATATTCAGTGGTATAACTCAAAGATTTCTCATGTGAATTTAGACACATTTGAGCCCAAATCCAATCATCTTACTTATTCGCTGTTCAAAATTTCTAAAGCTGTTTCCTCATCCACAAAAAGTGGAATATCAAAACATACCATTATGCTTTGTGTACTGAAGTAGTTTAGTTTACACAATAATCCATTTTCTTAAGGGAGATAAATGTTTCCCTTGAAAGACAGAAGGAAACTGAGTCTGTAATTAACAATTTGGGCTGTAAAATCCTCTGCATATGGAAAAGTCTACAAGTTGTGACAAGTCATCAAGGCCTCTTTCCTTCCTTCCTTCCTTCCTTCCTTCCTTCCTTCCTTGCTTCTTTCTTTCCTTCTTCCTCTCCCTCTCCTTCTTCTCCTTTCTTTCTTCTTTCCGTCCTTCCTCCTCCTCCTTCTTGTCATCAATCAAGTCTTTCTTCTTCTTCCTTCCTCTTCCTCCTTCAAGACACCTCTTGGTTTACTGTGGGCTGGCTGGCCTCAAGCTTGCAAACCTCCTGACTCAGCTTCTCAAAAGGTGAAGAGATGGCTTAGTGTGCTTTAGAGCACTGGCTGCTTTTGCTGGGGACCAAGGTTCAATTCCCTGCACCCACATAGCGGCTCACTATCATCTGTACCTCCAGTTCCAGGGTATCCACTGCCCTCTTGTGGACTCTGAGGGCACTACATGCATGCAGACAAAACACCCATACACATAAAACAAAAATATACATTTTTTTTAAAAAGCTGGAATTTTACTCTAAATCTTGCCTACACCCTCAATGGTGGTGCTAGAATATCTGTAATTCTAGCACTTATGAGGCTGACATAGGAGGTCACTGTGATGTCCAGGACAGTCGGAGCTACACAATGAGGGTCTATCTCAAAACAAAAACATCCAAATGGTTATGTTTTTTAAAGATATGGATAGTAATTTTACTATCCTAAATAGGATTTTTTAGATGAAGTCCTCATGAGCTGATTCCATACCTATGCAGCTTCCTGACCCTTCTCTCTGAAGAAGGCACAGCAGATGCCATCCCTCATCATCCATCCTCCCACGGTATCTTCGGAAACCTAACTACAGAGAAGCATCATGAATGGAACAAACAGCTAATTCCCAAATGGGGCTTAAGCAGGGCCAGGGCCAGCACAAGGACATAAAATATACCATGCCCACATCATGGTAACAGGGCAGCATGAAAAGTTCCCACTGACTAGCCCCAGGACATGAGGGATATGTTAAACAGTTATTAATGAATCATAACTCACTAAATATACTAGAAATGAATAATGGTGGAGGGGTAGGGGGCTCCTTATAAGATAATGCCAGTGAATGCACACTGGGTGGTGGATGGTATCACACATTCTCATCTGTCACCATTCAGCCAAGAACCTCAAACGAAAAGGAATGACAGTATGCACAACTGATAAAGAGCAGCAGGTTTATGCAGGATCCAAAGATTAGTCACAATAGCAAGACCTGAACATATCACCTAGGGGAACCAGAGACACTTAAAGTCACAGTCACTAAGGAGGAGTGGAAGAAAGTATGTGACAATGTATGGACGACATGTGACTGCTCTTCAGAACTGTCAATGCCAAGCAAACCAGGAGGAAAAGACTACAATGACAGAGAACAAGACCCACGACTTGATGAGTACAACAGATAGTTACAACAGAATCTCGGGTCAAGAAAAACAAACTCCTATGGAAGACAAGACCGCATGTTTTCTGAAATTCAGATATGGGTTACTGAGTGAGTTATACTGAGCAATATTTTCTGAATTTAATAACAACAGGATGATTATGAAACAGAATTCCTTGTCCCTCGGAGAGATGTAAGCTGAAGGGATACAAAGTCTCCTTCATTTCAACAGTTTAGATGGAAGACACCTCCCAAAAGTAATCTTCTGGAGCAGTGATGACACCACAGCTCTAGGACAAGAGGACAAAGCAGCTCTGCCTGTGCAGCCACACCTATAAGCCTGAGCTGCCAGCAACCTAGACTTCAAGCAGCCTTTCGTCTGGAAGTCCTCCACCACGAGAGGCAGCAGCCATCACGCAACATACCTCAGGAGCAAGGACAAAGGTCTGCATGAACCTGCGCAGAGCCTGGTTGTTGTTGGACAGTAGCCCCATCACTTGGACCACCACCCCGTCATTCAGAGTTGCGTGAGCATCCACGTGGCGGATCTTGGTGTGGCAGTTGGTGAAGTTTTGTGACATCACTTTCCTGTGGATTTCCTGAGGAATGGAGGCAGGAGGCAAGAGTCAATCCCTCGGGAACTCACCAGTTCAGAAACAAAAACAGCAGCTGCCAGCACGAAGAACAGACCTGGCAGATCCTCCAGCTCTCACAGATCTGTACCTGACACTCAGCTCTACCTCCCGCTCCTGTGAGCAGCCCTTGAGCAGTCTCAAAGCAATCTGAAGAGCTATACAACAAGCACACTGAAGGGCAGAAACCTGCTGTGTTCACACAGCTTCACAGGACCTAGAATCACCTAGGAAATAATGCTCTGGGACAGCACCATTCCACAGGCGAGGGCCCTGTACTGTATAAAAGGGGAACTGAGCACCAGTATTCCCCTTAAATGTTCCTGCTACCATGCCTTTTTCACATGGACTATACCCTCAAACTGTGAGCCTGAATACCCCTTCTTGCTGCCTAAGTTGCTTTTGTCAGGTATTTGTCTCAGCAATGAGACAACTAACACAAAATCTAGTTAAAAAAATAAAAAATAAATCCCAGATGGCTTAGCAGGTAAGGGCACTTGCTATATAGCCTGATAATCCCGAGTGTGATCTCTAGATGGAAGCAAAGAACTCCTGACAAGGTGCCCTCTGACCTCCACAAGCATGCCATGACAGTCACACTCACCCACAAACCAGTAAATGTGAACCCTTCAGAGCTGGAGAGATGGCGCCATGGTTAAGAGCTCTTACTGCTCTGGAGAGGACCTATGTTCAGTTCCCAGCATCCACATGGTAGCTCAACCGCCTGTACCTCCAGTTCCTGTGTATCCAAAGCACTCTTCCGGCCTCCTCAGGGACTCGGCATACACACGGTGCAGACAGAGATGCCAGCAAAACACTCATACACATAAATAAATACATCTGTAAACGGATTTTAAAAAAATAAAAAATTCCCACCACAGCAGATACTGTTATATGCATAGATTACTGTTATAATATAGTCCAGCTGTCCGTGTGGCTGTAGCTCCAGTGATCACAGCTGAGCCCCTTAAAAACAACTGTCCTGCCACATTGATGCACATTTATGCATTTTCTAAGCACCTGAGAAATTGAGTTGGGGATATCCAAACATACATATCAAGTTCCAGGACAGCCAAAAACAGATATCAAAATCATGTCTCAAAAAATAAAATAATCAGCCGGGCAGTGGTGGTGCACGCCTTTAATCCCAGCACCTGGGAGGCAGAGGCAAGTGGATTTCTGAGTTCGAGGCCAGCCTGAGTTCTGGGACAGCCAGGGCTATACAGAGAAACCCTGACTTGAAAAATAAAATAAAATAAAATAAAATAAAATAAAATAAAATGATAAATAAAATAATCAAGTAAGTACATTGACTAAACACCTTTGAAGTTTAAAATGGAACTCCTCCACTAAAGCCATCTATCTAACACAGAGAATGAATGTAACATGACAACAGGCAGTTCAGCAAACCAAGGAATTAAACAGAAACCATCCTTAGGTACCAGCTTCCTGGTAGGCAGGGAGCTACCTCCTTTGCTGGTCCACAGCACCCACCTTCTGCCCGTAGACTGCATCTGCTGGCTTCCCGTTGGAATCCAAGCCCCCGTGGGCATAGGAAGAGTTCTTTCCATAAAATCTGTACAAGAGAAGGCAATTTACTTCTCATCTTCAAAGACCCGAAGTGCAGGTACTTATGTGTTCTGGCTTGGTACCTATCCACCTCACTGGCAGACTCACAGCAGGGACTCTGTTTATGTTTGTGCACGACAAGTCCATTGCACACGCCCAAGTGGGAACAGTCTCAGTCAATGAGGCATGAGGCATGTGTGTGGTTTTCAAGTCCCGACTTCCAGGTTTCAGGGTAGGATGATCATGTTGGGAAGGACCTTGGAGTTTGTCAGCAAAGTCAGGCACTTAAAATCAAAGTCAAGTTCCTGTTTCCGCTGAGGACAGTTGTCCTGTCACGGACCTGAAGAGTCGGTGCCTTCCCACCTGAGAAGGCAGTGGGCAGTTGTCCCATGCACAGGTGGTATGAACTTTTATCCCTTTAGCTCTCTCTTATCTATATACTCAATTACCATTTGAACATCAGATGTACAGCAAAATGCCAACCAAAGGCCACTGAAGACATCTAAGGGCAACTCGATAAACCCTTAAAAGGGCCCACGCCACCTCTGTGGATCTATCCTGCTTCCATCTACCTTATCCCCAAAGCACACTAACTTGCTACTTTTCTTTTTTAAGACAGGTTTCTGTGTAGCCCTGGCTGTCCTGGAACTCACTCTGTAGACCAGGCTGGCCCCCAACTCAGTGATCCACCTGCCTCTGGCTCCTGAATGCTGGGATTAAAGATGTGTGCCAATGCACACAGTACCTTGTAATTTCCAAGTTATTAAAGGAACTCACTTCAGCAGCCTCTACTCTCTCCTCCACACTGCACCCTTGATGGAAATGGAATGCAAGAAGTCTTGGGATATAACAGCATCAGCAAGACAGGCGTGTGTGCAGTGTCTTCCAGCTCCAGCCTGGATTTTTGCTGATGCGGATCTTGCCACCACAAATGTAACTAACTTTCAAGACAGGGAAGAAAACTGACATAAAACCCAGCAAGAACTAAGAAAAAGGAAGAGGTTAAAAACGTGCAGAGACAGCTTCTGCTGTTCAGAAGTGAATCCAGAGATTTAAATCCTCTGAGCATCAACATCTACAAGATGGAACCAGCTTCTGAGATGCTTCACCAAAGGATTGTCAAGAGAAGCACAGACTGTTCTAGAAATGATAAACTTTAAAAAAATATTTCAGCCTGACTGAAGTAGAAACCATAGTGCAAAAAGAACTTGTGTGAAAAATTATCCTAAATCCAAATAGTTTTATATACTGCAACAGTGTAAAAATGCCAGATTCCAGCCACCTCACTAGTGAACTAATACAGATCTATAAAGTAAATCTGTGTGAGCTGGGCATGGTGGACATCTTTATCCCAGAACACAGGAGGCAGAGGCAGACAGGTCTCTTAATTCCAAGATAGGCCAGGGCTGCATAACATGGTGAGATCTTATGCTGTTTCTAAACCTCTATTTAACAGTGCTTATTTGAAGAGCTATCCCACTACACCCCTCCTGGGCACTTGAAAGCACACCTGTGCAGCATGTCCGGGGCCTGGTTCAGCAGGGTGTAGTACTGTCGCACAAACTCCCGCCCGACCAGCAGGGGACTAGGCTTCTCCATAACCATCGCTTTGGTGGATTCAACCTGTAAAACAATACAAGTCAGTCACAAGAGCTATAAAAAGACCGACTCACTGTGCTAAGCCAACTAAACACAGCATCACCTCAGTATTCCTAGGAGTCTCCTGCAACATGCTAGCTACCCTGGAACTCACTGTGTAGACCAGGATGGCATGGCACTGAGATTTGCCTACTTCAGCCTCCTAAATGTTTATCACACCCAGTTTAAAGTTTGAAAAGGAATAAACATTATAAGAACAAACTAAATCCATAGTTTTTACATCCCAGTGTATTATATCATATGAGTAAGAGGAAAAAAGTGTAAACTCATTATTCCAAATATTCAGTTTTCTTAAACTAGAGATAAAACCCCAGCAGTCCATATTTGCAGCATGAGCCAGCCCATGGTTATTAAGTTCCTAAGCAGCTTTCTTAAAGGCCTTCCAGTCCTTTTTTTGTTCTGTTCTTCAAGACACAGTTTCTTTGTACAGCTCTGGCTGTCCTGGAACTTGCTTTGTAGATCAGGCTGGCCCTGACCTCAAGAGATTCACTGTACTGGGAAAGGTGGGCAGCACTACGCAGTGCAGTACTCCCACTGCTCTGAGACCTCTATTGTTTTCCATCCTAGACTCAAAGATAACAACTCAGCTAGTACAGTCGATGCCCATGTACCAGTAACCACACTCTCTAGTCTACTTGGACCACAAAAAAATAAAATTAAATAATACAGGCCAGGTGGTGGTAGTACAAGCCTTTAATCCTAGCACTTGGGAGAGAGGCAGGCAGATTTCTGAGTTCAAAGCCAGACTGGTCTACAAGAGTGAGCTCCAAGACAGCCAGAGCTACACATAAGAAACTGTGGCATTGGGGAGCTGGGGGTTCAGGGGGGAGGTATGAAGAGCTACAGCAACTAGAGAAAAGGTTCATCAGTTAACAGCACTGGCTACTCTTCTAGATGTGGGTTCAGTTCCCAGCACCCATCTGTAACTCCAGCATCTTCTTTAGGCCCTTACAGGTACTGAACAAACACATATTCCACAAACATACATATTGGCAAACACACATAAAAGGAAAGTTTAACTGGATGTAGTGCTGCATGTCTTTAATACTAGTTCTCAGGATGCAGAGGCAAGCAGAGATTTGAGTTGAAGCCTAGCCTAGTCTATAGTTCTACCTCCAGGCTAGCCAAGCCTACATAGTAAGGCCCTATCTCAAAAAAAAAAAAAAAAGCCAAAATTAAAAAAAAAATAACCCCAGAAAATAAAAATTCTTTTCATTGATTTATTGTAAAATAAATAAATAAAGGGCTGTCAAAATCAAATATATAGAGTTAACAAGTTTTTTTTTTTTTACTGATTAAAACTAATAGCTTAAAATACAATGGTGGGTGATGGAAATCAAACCCAAGTTCTGCAGAAAAGCAGATAGTATTCTTAACTCCTGAGCCCTCCAACCCAATTTCAGTTTCAATCTGTATACTTAACAGCAGCACAGCATTAACTATGTATTAGAGAAGAAATCATTTATCCCAGTAATTTGAGAAGGCATGGGTATTTTAGGACAATTTTCAGACTACTTTTCCCGAGTCCATCTCCGTTAACATTTGGGTTTTCACAGGTACAACACACTGCTTCCCTGTTTAAAATATGGGAGGGAGCTGGCGGCAGTGTGCACGCCTTTAATCCTAGCACTCAGGAGGCAGAAGCAGGTGGATTTCTGTGAGTCCAAGGCCAGCCTGGGCTACAGAGTGAGCTTCAGGACAGCCAGGGGAAAATCCTTTCAAGTTCATTACTCAAACTTTGGGTTTTAGCACATGTGTCAGTTGTATAATAAGCAGTGGTTTACTGTCCAGCCATTTCATATAGAAGGAGGACACTGAAAAGCCCTCTCTCTTCAGATCATGGCACCTTTAATCTATCCCATAAGCATAGCCACCAAAATCTATTATCAGTAGAAAATGTGGTAGTCAAATGGGACATCAAGGTTTTTTGAGCGGGGTGAATGACATGGACCTAACAGTAGTTTGTCCCCTCACCTAGCTCATGCCTGCTCTTAATTTTTTCCCTTTTTTTGAGCTAGGATCTTGGTGTGTTGACTCCACCCACTTCCAACTTCTTGGCTTGGGTGATCCCCATAATAGAATCATCATTGCTTAGACTACTGGTACTTACACTATGCGTAGCTGCTGTGCTATTGTGTGTGTGTGTGTGTGTGTGTGTGTGTGTGTGTGTGGTTTTTTGAGACAGTCTCACAATATGGTCCAAGCTGGCCTAGAACTTACAGTCCCCTGCCTCAGCCTCCATAGGGTTGAGTTGCAACATGGTCCATTTCTTGCACTATTTTTGAATGTCTGACCTACTTACTTAATTTCACTAAAACCTAGATCCCAAGGGTTGTTCATTTTCCAACTACAGTTGTAAGATCAGGCATAGAATCCAGTTAGGGCAGTTATGAATGAGACCCAAGAAAAAACAGTCACAAATTTATTTAAAACATTTTTTTAATGTATGTTAACCACATGTACACTTGGTACTTACAGAGTTACAAATACTTTGAGTCTCCGTGTGGGTGATAGGAACTGAACACTGGTCTTCTGCAAGAATACCAAGTGTTCTGAACCACTGAGCAGCATCTCTCCGGTCCTGTTTCTTATTAATTCAATTGTGTGGTTTTCCAACACGAACCTGGTAGATGATATGTCCAAAAAGGCCCTCCCTAGACTACGGAGCAGCTCTAGGAGGCACCAGGAGAGTAGTCTGCCTTCACAGAGGCTCAGCTGTGACAGAACCAGCAGTGGAAACTTTGAGCCTAAGTCAAAAATATCATGAAGGTAGACCACTGTAGACTGCACATTTGCCTGGCTGTCTACAATAACGGAGCTCAGAATCTGACTCCAGTCTTCAGATTTAAGGTAACGACTGGAACACTCTCCAGCCCTTCTTAGAAACAGTCTTCCTTCTGTGAATTCAGAGCACCAATGAAGTTACTGAGGTATGGATCAATGACCTCGAGTCGCCTGCAACCTCAGCCATGATTCTGCTCTCCTTCAAAGGCACTGGCAACTCTTGGATTATACGAATACACTGGCACCTCACTTCAAACCTTCTGTAAGCAAGCACCTCTCTCCCCCCGAGTTCCTGCTCTGACTTACTTCAGTGGTCTGTACCCTAGAAGTGAATAGCAAATAACACCCCCTGACCCCCCCCAAAAAAACTACAATAACTTGAATATCAGGAATTCTTAAACATATTGGCTCATACTTGTCATCTCAGCACTTGAGAGGCTGAAGCAGAAGGTTGCTGAGTTTAAGGTAATCTAGATTACTATCCAACTACTTTTCTGAACCATGGATAACACAGCAACCCTTGAGAATGTTTTTCTATTGCTCTCAAACTAGTCAACTCTCAATTCTTTGAAGCAGATTAATTCTATGTAACCCAGTCTGGCCCAAAATTCATTTTCGTCCAGCCTAGGCCTCAACTGCTGGACCTCAATAGGCTATCAGCACTCAATTCTGTCCAACCTAAAACAAAAACAATTCAAACAGATTCTTTCCAGAAATGCATCTGCTCATGGTAACAACAGGAACAATCAAACCTGTGAAAATGGTAACGTTCTACACAAACACAAGCTGTGGAGACTCCAAGGCTCCTTCCTCACTCGGCCAGAGCTTCTGATTACTACACTGTGTCCTCTCTAGAGAGCTTTTGAGAAAGAGTTGCAAATGTGGACACACACCATCCCCCCCCATTCCCAGTGTAACTAACAGGTTAGCAATAAAGCTACCAAGATCAGCACGAGGAAGCAGGCCAGCTGGATGACTTCAACTGGAAACAGCAAGTCTCCCACACCCTGGAAGGACTCAAGTGATTCTGAAAGCACAGACACCCTGTCTTATAAGACTTGCAAGCTCAGTAGGCACTTCATCAGGTCACTTCTTACACTCTTTTCCCAGGATGGTAACCTCTGGGGTAGAACATCAACCCTACCCTTAAATCATTGTGGTTTAGAGAAATCAGAAATGGAAATTAACCTGGGAAAAGCAAAAGGCTAAGTAAGCCATTTTACTTAACAAAGTATAGCATTCCAATGTTTAAAATTTGTTACGTGTGTGTGTGTTCACATTTGCGTGTGCGTGCACACCTTAGTGCACATGCACTTTAGGAGACCAAAATCCCCCGGAGCAGGAGTTACAGATGATTGTGAATCACCTGATATGAGGGCTGGGAACAAACAGCAAATACCTTCAACCACTGAGCCATTTTACCAACCCTCAACTTTACACTTTTATTAAGCAATCTGCAAAGCATCCCGCCCCACCCCCCACCCCACCCCCAATCCTTCAATAAACTCTGTCATTGGAATTAAGGCCCATGGGATGGAATACCTGAGACTAGATAAGCCACGGACTTAGAGGAAAACCAAATACTACAGTTCTGCCAAAGGAACATAGTAAAAAAAATATGACCCCTAATGACATTCTGCTGTACTCATAGGTCAGTGCCCTGCTCAGCAATTATCAAAGCTTCTCCTGCAATAGATGGGAACAAAAACAGCCCCACAACTGGACACTGTACAGACTGAGAGACCGTGGTATATTCAGTCCTAAATGGCATGTCTCCATCAAATCCATCCCCCTCAGGGAACCCAACAGAGGAGGAAACAGAAAGATTGTACGAGCCAGTGGACACAGGAGACACCAAGGAAACAAGTGCTTCTAGACACAACAAAACTGACACATATACGAACCAGAGACATACACAGGGCCAAATGGAATCCCAGTGTTAAGAGAGGAAGAGGGCACAAGCTCCCACCCCTAAGCAGCTCTCTCAATGCCGGGCAGTGGTGGCGCACGCCTTTAATCCCAGCACTTGGGAGGCAGAGGTAGGTGGATTTCTGAGTTCGAGGCCAGCCTGGTCTACCGAGTAAGTTCCAGGACAGCCAGGGCCACACAGAGAAACCCTGTCTCAAAAAAACAAACAAACAAACAAAGAAGCTCTCTCAACAACTGATAACCACTCACAAAAGACCTCACTTAACCACCCAATGCCCCGAAGTCGATGGCCAGCACATGAGCTCAATGGTATTTTTGGAGGGTTATTTTTTTTGTTCCACAATGCTTTGTCTGGGCATTTTTTAAAAACCTTCCACAGATCTTTTGTTTATATATGATGGTCTTCGATTCTGTTCTTGGGTTTCCTGTGCTTTTTCTTTGACTGCTTTTTTTTTTCCCAGTTTATTTGTTGTCCTTTTCTGGTTTGTTTTACCTTATGTTACTTTTCTACTATTAGATGCCTGTTTGTATTCTAATGAAAGAAAAAGACGGGATGTGGATTTGGATGGGTGGGAGGTGAAGAAGATCTGGGAGGAGGTGGGTGGGGGAAGGGAAACTGTGATCAAAATATACTACATGAAAAAATCCATTTTCCAAAAAGAAACTCAATCATAAAACATACAGGACTGCAGGGGCCGGGGGGCAGTCAGAAGTAGAATGCTCACCTGCCATAGACCTGGAGTCAGCCTCAGAGCCACAAAAAGAAAAAGCAGCAACATATTATCACACACAGAGACACATACAGACACACAGACACAGACACACACACACCTATCTCCTATTGGCTGGACTGACTAGCTTGCAAGCCTCTACATAAATTTTTAAAACTTCTCACTTGACCTCAGGTTGATAGATCTCATAGCATCTTTGCTGAAATGGACAGTGCCAATTAAGGGTCCTCTCCTCTAAGTCCAGACAACCACCCCAGTCCACTCCAGTTGCTGACACATGGGGAGCAGGATCAGATGAAAGCCAGCCACCCCACTGCCAAAGTCTCTACAGCTCTGCTTACTCTTTCCAATAAAATCAAAAACAGCATGTCAACAGCTCACTTTAAGTGACAGCTCTAAGGCTTGAACAATAGAATAAGAAGTTACTTCCACATGTACAGTGCTGAAGAACAAACTTGGCATGAACAAGGCCCTGGGTTTAGTTCTCAGCACCAAAAACTGAAGACTTCTAAAAAACAACACAGCTTGGGAATAGAGCGCTTGCCTAGAATGCAAAGCAGGGCACATAATCCAAGCAGAACTGGCAATTCCCAGGAAGTATCTATCAGACAGACAACAAACAACACATTTAAAACTATCTCTTCTTGGGGGCTGGAGAGATGGCTTAGCGGTTAAGAACACTGGCTGCCCTTCCAGAGGTCCTGAGTTCAATTCCCATTAACCACATGGTGGCTCACAACCATCTGTAATGGGATCCGATGCCCTCTTCTGGTGTCTGAAGACAGCTACAGTGTACTCATCCATAAATACATAAATACATCTTTTTTTAAAAGCTATCTCTTCTCCGGCAGTCAGGACCAAGCAGCAAGGGTGGGTGCTGGCCTGCCCCCGAGGGCAGAGCCTGGAAATGACCTACAATTCTTTCCTGGGCCGGTAAGACAAAAATAGGCGCAACTACTGCCTTGTCTGCAAAATGCAACATCAGTAACACCAATGAGGAACCGGCTGAGCTCTTGCTTATACCACAGGAATCTCTGTGAGGTGACCACATGCAACTCGAATGCCTGAAAACTAAAGAAAAATAAAATAAAACCCTTAAAAGTATCACTCCCAAGACTAAAACTCAACACTGACTGCACCACATTAACGGGTAGAAGGCCCAGTTTACCCATCTAAAAGCCATACTCTCTCTGTATAATAATCAGAAGTCAGCACAGAAATCCAGGTGTAGACTTTCACAATTGTAATCCTAGTTCAGAGTGAACCCAAGCAGGAGGATCATGGGTTCAAGGCCAGCCTGGGCTACATAATGAATTTGAAACCACCCAAAGAGATCTAAAAAGCAATTTTAATAAAGAAAGTCAATTGTTTTAAAAAGCACCACGTAGTAGTGAGGAAAATGTCTCAACACATTTTCAATACCTGCAAAGTAAAGCCAGATAGGAGATAGTCTTAATAAACACAAATGCAAATGAGCTCTTTTAACAGGTTAGGTATGAAAATAGACAAAGGGATCTATGGAACTAACTTATCAGGACAGTGTTCAAACTAGGCTTGTGGCTCAGTGGCAGAGTGTCTAACTAGCATGAACAAGGCTCTGGGTTCAATTCCCCATACTACAAAAAACACACCCACATATTTATGACTAATTCCAAAGGATAGTACAAACACAAGTAAGCATACCTCATTTTTTAAGAAAAGGTAATACAAGTTAATACACATACCCAAACAGCAAACTCAAGGGGCAGGTTAGGAGCCGGCTCTGTGATCAAGAGCACTTACTGCTCGCTCATACCCCAGCTCCAGCAGGGGATAGCTCGCAACTGCCTTTAACTCCAGCATCAAGGGTTCTAATGGTCCTTGTAGCTTCTGTGAGCATGCACAAGTTCACCTACCCCTTAATCTTGAAAATGGGTCAAACCAAATCAGCAAACAGAAGCCAACCTTCCAAAGACAAACTACATGGCAGTTAAGTTAACCAAGGATTCTTTTTTCCCCAGTGCTTGGTTTGAACTTAGTGAATGCTAGGCAGGCTTTTTCTCTGGGCAGGATCTCACTAAATTGCCCAGGCTAAACTTGAACTTGCTGGCTCAGCTTCCTTACCTAGGAGGGAACACACAGGGTTACTGGGAATACTTTTGCAGGGGTAAACAGTTCATATCTTGATTGTGGTGATAACTACAAGAGCATAAACATCAGACCACCCCTTTAAATGTATGTACTATCCCATTAGATCCTGATAAAGCCATCCTTAAACTTTCCCCTACACTAATAAAATAATCTGAAAAGACATTAAAACAGTTTCCTGGAAAGACAAAAGGGAGTGGGAATCAACACCGGAAAATTAGTCTTTACGCCCCTCCAACCCTGTCTTTTTTTAAAAGGTTAAGGTCTCACCCTGCAGACCTGGCTTCAATTTACCACACAGAGCAGGCTGGTGTGGAATTGAGTATCTACCTGCCTGTCTCCTGACTGCTAGGAATAAAGGTGTACAACACCACCATGCCAGGTTTACCATCTTTTAATATTTATTTAGTATGCATGCATGTACCCACAGAAGCACCCATGCAGGTGGACATCAGAATTGAACTTGCTGGAGTCTGCTCTCCTCAGAAAGGAACTTTTTAAAAAGCAATGCAAAGCATTAATTATTCTGAGTATTGTCGAAATGTCATTTTGACTATTTTACAAATGTATCAAGAGCAACAAAAAACAACACTAAACACCTTAACAATGAGAATATAGTTATCTGTGTTTGAAAATTATACATTGTATTTCAATGTTTGAAATCAAGACTCTGGGAACTGAAACAATGTCTTTCCAGGACCAGAGTAACTTTGTTGCTTGTAACTTTGTTGTCAATCTCTTCAGAAGCAAGTGTAGCCCTGGTACAAGATGGAACAATCTGTCACCTAAATCCTTTGGACTCACTACCCACTACACAATCCCTCCAAAATGCTCTCTGGTGAAAGGCTAATTTTAAGTTGGGCCAGGCAAAACACCCCATTAATTAATGCAAATAAAAAAATACTTAAGTAACAACAGAGAAGGAGCCAGGCCTCAGGGAACATAAGCCCAGTTACTTAGAAGACTACAAGTTCAAAGCCTGTCTCAGCTCCAGAGTTCAAGACTATCCAGGGCAAGGAACTCAAATAAAAATTAAAGAGGTCTGGGAACATAAGGTGCTCAGTGCTGGCCTATCATGTCCAAAACCCTAGGTTTACTGTCCAGTACCACAAAGAGAAAAGAGGAAGGGCGCAGAGTGATCATTCCAACAAAACATTTAAATACAAATCTTCAAAAATTGGTTAATACTAGGCACAACTCAAAGAATACAAATTAATACCATTAAGATCCCACTGATAAAATCAAATAATATCAAGGGGAGTTGGGTCTACTGGAATCCCAGCATTTCAGGAGGTTGAGGCAGATCAAGTTCAAGGCTAGCCTGGGAGCCAGTGAAATCCTGTCTCAAAACAACAAAAATAAAGTAGTAGACAAAATAAATATAAATTCTAAAATTAAGTAAGAAAGCTTTAGGAAAATCAGACTACTAAAAAAAATCATGGGGAGGAGGGGAGCTGGAGAGATGGCTCAGCACTGACTGCTCTTCCAGAGGTCCTGAATTCAATTCCCAGCAACCACAACCATCTGTAATGGGATCCGATTCCCTCTCCTGGTGTGTCTGAAGACAGCGACAGTGCACTCACATTAAGTCTTTAAAAAAAGGCTGGGCTGCAGAGATGGCTCAATGGTTAAGAGCACTGGCTGCTCTTCCAAAAGATCCTGAGCTCAGTTCCCAGCAACCACATGGTGGCTCATAACCATCTAAAATGGGCTCTGATGCCCTCTTCTGGCACACAAGTATATGTGTAGATAGACCACTCATACATAAAATTAAAAAAAAAAAATCTTTTTTTTTTTTTAAAAAAATCATGGTTTCAAAACATCTGGGAGGCAGAGGCAGAAGAATCAAGCATTAGAAGCCAGATTAGGTTATAGGAGACTATCTCAAAATAGATGGATAGATAAATAAATAACCTAGCTAGGTGTGGTTACATAAGCCTTTGCCTTTAATTCTAGAACTAAAAGGCAGAGGCAAGCAGATCTCTGAATTCAAGGATAGCCTGGTCTACATAGTGAGAGTTTCTAACAAAAACCCATAAATGTTAGCAACTTTAGTATACATGCCTACATACTCATTCTCTCTCCTGAAGGAAATGGTCCCACATTTCTCTTCCCCTGGGTATGAGTAGGGAAACAGCCACCTCGCCCTCCCCACACCATAAAGGGACCACGATACAGTGCCATACATGCCATAGGAAACTGTGGTACAGACCTCTGCAGTCCTCCCACAGAACCATAAACCCAATCCAGCCATAAGATAAGCCTGAATGTGTCAAGGTCATGAAGGACAGAGAACAGAAGCTAACAGATGAGAGGTAAGGAGACCAAGGGGACAAGACGACTGTGGAGTGGACCCTGAAACAGAGAAAGTACATTTGCAGAAGCACCTGAGGAAACTGAAATAAAAGCCTATGTCAACAGGTTTACCAATTTATTCTGATAAATACACACTGACTGCATAGGGTGATGGAGGCAGACCTGTGTTACAACTCTTCTATGAATCTAAAACTATTATCAAAGACTAACTTTTCCAGGAAGAAAAGCTACAAGTGTCCGTAAGCTGGACAATTTTTTTTTTCCCCAAATAGCCCCTGCCCATTCCAAAGTTAGCAGAAAACTACTTCACCCACGTGTGGCACCCCACACCTTAATCCCAGCCTCAGGAGCCCAGGCAGCCTGTGCTGGACAGCAACACCCTGAAGTGTAGGGCTGTAACCCAAGGGCAGAACACTAGCCCAGCATGCACAGGGTTCTAGTTCTGGTTCAATTCCAAGCACCACAAAATAGAAAACCTGGCAAGAGGAAAAGGCACCTCCCACTCAATTCCGAGCAATAACTCCAACTCCTAAAATCCCACAATGCACAAGTGGATGTGCCAGGATTTTCTTTTTAAGATGGAATCTCACACAATCCAATCCTGAACTCCCTATGTAGCCCAAGATAGCCCTGAGACAATTTTTAAAACGCTAAGCTAAAAGTACCTGGGGCTGTGGTTCAGTATGAGTCCAAATTGGGTCCTGGTTTCAGCCTGCCACAGCAAAGTAACCGCTTAGTGACACATTGCTCTTTTCCTTTTACACCTAAAATGCTGCACATGCTAAAGAACAGCATTGCAAAGCCTTCCTTGGCTGCAGTTTTCTTTCTGCTTTGTAATACAAACTATGCATTACAAGTATTCCTAGTTTTTAGCCCTGTCACCCGGCTAGCAGCTCAGCTTTCCCAAATAAAGCTGTACATTTAAAAAAAAAAAAAAAAAAAAAACTAAGTAAAGAATAGTAAATATTTCTAGCTAACAGCCACTAGTCACCAGCTACAAGTGGGGTGACAGCTGCTGAATCTAAATTTAACTCCTGAAGTTGGATGAAGGTTCTCCTGAGCTTGGGCAAAGGTTCCCCCACTGTGACAACTACAGGGGGAAAAAAAAGAGACATACATTTCTTTCTTTCTTTCAAGACAGGGTCTTACTGTGTAGCTCTGGCTGGCCTGTAACTCACTATATAGACAAGGCTGATGTCTGGAACTCAAGAGATCCACCTGCCTCTGCCTCAGAGTGTTGGAATTAAAGATGTGCACTAGCACACCTGGCTTGATCTAGCTATGTGACAATTATCCCCTCTGTAGGTCAGCAATGTAATATCACCTCCAAAGCATGCACCTCTATTCCAGCGCTGTAACTTAAAACAACATTTCCCTGTTAAACCCATTAGCATTGGACCAATTCGTCAAGGAAACCATATGCAGCCAGGTGTTGGTGGCAGTACTCAGGTGGCAGAGGCAGGCAGATCTCTTGAGTTCAAAGCCAGCCTAATCTACCAAGCGAGTTCCAGGGTAGCCAGGGCTACACAGAGAGACCATATCTCCAAGGAGGGGAAAAAAAGAAAAACCATATGCAATAGTAAACCTATTTTAAAAAAACTAAAGTCAACCTATGCCTTGTTCTCTCTATGGAGTTCAGAAATACAGGGAAATCCATTATATAAAAGACAACAATTTTTAAAAAAGAAAAAAAAAAACTGCTTTTAAGCAGGTCAAGAACACACATTTCCAAAGGCACTGGACTGACAACTTAGATCTGAAAACCAGAATGTGAGTTCAAAAACAGAAACTGCCAGTGAAGTACCTGTTAGAACCATAGCTCAAAAGACTGGCCTCCACCAGCAGTAACCTCTGACCAGCTTGGAAGGGAGCGGTTTCTGTCACTGAGCTTCAATACACTGCTTTCTGACCCAGAGCTAGGGAGCCAGTTGGTCAGTTTCCTATTCCTACCATACTAACCTAACCTGAGGCCTGAGGCCCAGGTCTTTTGAATGTTTGGGGATGAGATTAACAGCCATTCCCTTCAATTAGATCACTTCACCTTGATATGTTTGACCTCAAGCAGTTAATAAAACTACCTGGACTCAAACTTCCCAGGTTAAATGCAGGTCACTAGCTTATTTTAAAAGGTGATGAATTACTAACATTCGCCTACCCCTACATTCAGGTTAACTGGAACTCGTTCCAAGGAAACAATGTTATATTCAGAAGGCAGTTAATTCAGTACTGCATCCCCACAGCGTCTGGTTCTTTATTGCCACTTTGTATTTACTTGAAAAACAGAAACACAACTTTAAACTTCCTTGGTTTTTAACTTTTTGCAAGGATGTGCACTTTGAAAGCTAATCCTAACCATTTGTTGTAGTCTTGTTTCAGTCGGAAACATATGTAATCTAAAGTGCTTTCTAAAGCTGGGAATAAAGGTGATCCTCAGCACATAGAAAGATAGGTTGACCACAAAGCCTTGAAAATATCTTTGCAAACCCTAGAAGTCCAACCAAATAAGTACTAAAATAAATCATTTATCTGGACTTAGTGGGATACACCTTAACTCTTTCTTGGCACCGAGGAGATTCTGAGATCCTCCTCAGTTCCAGGCCAGTAAGGGCTCCATAGCAAGAATAAAAAAAAAAAAAAGAAAGAAAGAAAGAAAAAGTAGTTGATCATAGATGGTTTGGCAGGAGACCCAACTGTGTGCTTGCCAACAAACCCAATCGGTGATTGTGACCCAATGCACAATAACTGGACACTGGACACATCCTCTCCCCAGCAATTTCAGATGTGACTTATTTTTGTGGCTCTGGTGACTGAACCTGGGGCTTCCTGTATTCCATGCCAAGCGCTCCACCTCTGAGCTCGGGTCCTGTCCAATTTCAAACTTTAACTTCAACTCTTGTGAGAATTTAAACTCTTCGTTTCCTTGGATTTATGATCTTCTCAAAGGTTTTTAAGTTTGTTCTGTTTCAAAACTAGAACATTCGAAGTTAAAAGGGGGTCTAGAAGAGTCAAGATATAATGTCAGAGTTTGACTTCCTGCTGGCGGGAATTTCCCATTACCTTGAGGTGCGTTTCGGACCTGCTAAGGAGCACACTCAATTACATTACACTGGCTGTATTTTTCTCTAATTTTTCCCAGAAGCTAACTTAGAGGAGCATCTATCTATCCACGTAGGTGCGAAAAAAACCAAGTCCTTTGTCATTCAAAACCTCACTTGTAATCTCCCTTCTCTGGGGTCCCCCACTGGCTCGCATAGATGCCACCACCGGTCTTCTCATGCTGAGGTTTGCACCCCAGGTTCAAGAGCTCAGTGGCCAATGGTGTCCCACAGCCACGTAGCCTGCACAGATGCCTGTCCTTTCCCTACCGAGGGCCTTGGTTCCACCTCGTTCTCCAGTTCACTGTACCTACCTGATCGCACCCAGGTGACCGGGAAGGGCGGGAAAAATGGGAACTCTCGGCATAGTGCAGGGGGAAACTGTGGGGTTTGGAGAGATCACGTCTTGGCGTGGCTGTCTCTGCACCACTGAGCCCTTGATCCCGGGGTCGCGCGCCTCCGTTCTGCAGCCCTGGGAGGCGCGATCACGCTCTCAGCTTGGGCTCCCCCAACCCCCATCCCCATATCCGAAGGCTTCCTTAAGGTCCAGGCCCAGCTACATCATCCTGGAGAGCCGGCTCGCGAGAGAGGATGCGCGTGGAGCACGCAGGGCCGGCCAGACGCGTGACGCCCGCCGTTGGCGCGGCGGACCACGCGCGGGGCCCAAAGCACAGGCAGGAGGCCGCGCCGGCCGTTGGTGGGGGTGGGGACGCGCCGCGCGGCCTCCCGGGGCGCCCCGCTCGCGGCCGTAGCTCCGCTCACGCCCGGCCCGCATCCGATCAGCCCCACCCGCGGGCCCATGTACCTGCGCGGCTGAGCGGGAGGACAGGGCTACTGCGTAGGAGGAGCTGGCGGCGTCCCTCGCGCGATGCCGCGGCACGCGTGCCCGCCGCCCGCTATATAGCCGCGCTCAGCCGAACCTGCTGCTCCCGGCCGTGTGCAGGGACCAATGGCCGCCTCGCCACCGCGCCTCTTAGCTGCGATTGGACAGTGCCGCCTGGTTCCTGAGTGGCTGCCGCATCTGCCTATAACTGAAGGATCCAGAGCCCAGATGGACACGAAACCTCACCAATACTTGGGTGGGCTATAAAAATGAGGGCGGGATGCACTGAGAGCGACACTCAGATAAGCCAATAGTTGCATGCACCTGTTCTCATTGGCTTACATTTCTTTTTCTGGGCGGAAACACACTGTCCCGGCAGGAGCGGTTGATCCACAAGGTGGGGCCCGTGTACTTTGGGGAAGTAAACCCCATGCAACTAAGAGGTAAGCTCGGGGGAGGGAAATAAGGAAACCCCCAGCCAATCGCAACACCGGATATAGCTGATTGACAGGGAGGGATGGCCCTCTCCAAAGACAGCCTTAGGGCCGCCGTGCCCTCTGGGGCGGTTAAGAGG
Source organism: Rhynchomys soricoides (assembly GCA_019843965.1). NCBI lineage: Eukaryota > Metazoa > Chordata > Mammalia > Rodentia > Muridae > Rhynchomys > Rhynchomys soricoides. The sequence goes on from JADRCH010000121.1 coordinate 2,538,050, forward strand.
ATGTGCTAGCTGCGTCTTCTGTTCCCTTTCCTTTCTCTTCCTTTTAGGTCTAATCCTGTCCTAGAGAACCCCTCTCCCGCCTTCCCTGGCGACTTTGATACCCGGGATCTAAGTGACAGAGTTTCCTGGTTTTTGGTTTAGTTTGTGGTTTTTTTCCTTCACATCTAAACTTTTTTTGCATGCGTTTCGGAAGAGCACGCGCTGCTGACCCTTAGCATTACTCAGCACGAATGCAGTGGCCACAGAGGACAGTGAAACTGACTTGGTCAGGGGACCCCAGAGCATACCGCGAGGCAGCCTTGCTGGCGTTTGGGAATGCGCTTGTCCCTGAGTGGCCCATGGACGTTTTCAGAAGGTTTTCCCGTCTTGTGATTGCAGAGACAAGATACCCACTTTGATCACCCTCTCTCTGGCTTACGTGCGCTATAGAGTGCGTCATCACCAGCCACTGTCACATGCTTTTCAAATTGAAATGGGAACTTACCCAACTCCTAGGCAGACAACGTAGGGGTCCCCCCCATAAACGCTTCAGGGTCCAAGTAGCACCTCAGTCTGCTGCTTTCCCCAACTCAGGGGTTTTGAGAGCCCTCTGGCCACCATGAGCATTTTATATTAAAAGAGCTGTGGTCCAAACGCTAAGCACAAATTAGTCTGTTCCCTGGATGAAGGGAGAATTTCAAGCCATTCTGAGCTATATAGCAAGTCTGAAGCCATCGTGAGTGACATGAAATCCTGAAAACAAGCGAAACTCGCATTAATTTGTTTTGTTTTAGGGCTTTTTCAGCCAAGGTCTCCCCTGGTAGCCTATGCTGACCTGGATTTACCTTGAAGCCTAGGCTGATCCTGAACTCACCATCCTCACCAACCTCCTAAATACCGGAAATACGGGCGTTAAAGTGTTACTGCGAATTTCCAAAAGGAAACACGTGGACAGTCCCCTCGTGCAAAGGGAAGACTCAGCCAGCCCAGCCCAGGCTGGAAGGAAAAGGCAGAACCTGGAACTCCCGGAAGTCAGGAGCCAAGTGAAAATTCTATAGTGCTCTAGCAGCCCAGCGTCTTCTGCCCTGAAGCAGCCAGAGGCCTTAGAGTGCCTTGTCAACACGCAGCGGGCACTGACCCTCCACTGGCAACCTGCTTCTAGGGCTGCAAACACCAAGCCCTGACGCCCTGCAATAACATTCCTACACAGCCTTCTAGGTTCGCTTGGTAGGATCGCTAGCGCAACCAAGGAATTTGGATTTTAATTTGGAGCTGTAGAAGCTTTGCTTGCTTGCTTGCTTGCTTGTTTTTATAGATAGCCCTGGCTATCCTGGAACTCACTGTGCAGACCAGACTGGCCTCTAATTCACAGAGATCCCCCTGCCTCTACCTCCCGAGTGCTGGAATTAAAGGGATGCAGCCCGACACCCATCTGGAAGGCTTTTTTAAAAGGGTACACCAGGAGATTTGAGATTCTTCTCGGGTTTTGCAGAAAAAAATGAAATACCTTATTTAGAGAACTTTGAGAGATCTTCACAAGGATTCTTTTTATAACAATTCCAGTGTTCGTGGCAGCTTTGCTTCTCTCTCTCTCTCTCTCTCTCTCTCTCTCATTATTTGTTTAACAAATAACATAATCACAGCCGCATCTGGCCTGGAACTCATAAAGATCCTCCTCATTCTGCCTCTGCTGAGATTGAAGCAGTGTACCACCAAAACTAGCTTTTAAAAACTGTTTTCAAGATGTATTTATAAGGGAGAAACCCATAAAGATACATAGCATTTTTGTTGTTTGGGAATTGTAGACATGCACATGAAGTGTTTCCATCAAGACCAACCTATTCCCTCTCCCCCTAATTCCATGGGGGTTCCCACTGGGTCCACTTCATACTGCCACTATGTGCATGCGCATGGGACCATCTACTGGAGCAATAGTAACCTCTCTGGTGCCATCCACCTGAGGAAAACTGACTTTCCATCTCCCAGTGACCAGTTGCCAATAGCTCCTCAGCTAAGGGTGAAACTGCTGGAGCATCGCCTGGCTTGACTTTTCCCAGGTATTGTGTGTATGCTGTCACAGGGCAGATACCCTGTTGTGTCCTAAATCATCCACTGCCTCTGCCTCTTACAGTCTTTCTGCCCCCTATTCTGCAAAGAACCTTGAGCCTCGGGGGTGAGTAGGTGATACTGACATCCCACTTAGGACTGGGAACTCCACAGTCTCTTATTTTAACGTGTTGATCAAATCATGAGTCTCTGTGTTCATCACCATCTACTGCAAAAAGAAGCTTCTCAAAGAGAGTGAAAAAATTTTGCAAACCCAAGGATTGCACACAGGCCATGAGGTCTTCCAGTCATGGGGTTGGAGTTAGGGCTTAGGTTGGGGGTGGGGAGCAGTCTTCTATAGATTTCATGAAACTCTGTAAGCAAAGGCTTACTACAGTAACATTCAGAGCAGCACCCTTTGTAACAGAGTCACCACCAGGTATCTTGTTTGCAGGCCTGGAGTACTACCACTCCCAGAGGTGGAGGCAAGATTACCACTTTACGTGGGCTACTATGTAGGAAGACTGCATCCAAACGAAAGAAAGCAATCCTACCCGACGATACAGCCACGTAGTCAGACATAATAACACAATCTCCACTTCCAAGGGACAGCCACCAAACCATCCAGAAGATGAGTCTACAGGTATCAGTATAGAGCTGTTCAAAAGACAGGGAGAAAAGAAGAGAGGAGAATGGATACATTATGTCAAGCGTAAGGCAGGTCAATACGGTAGAAGCTCCGATGGAAACACTGAAGAGTCAAGGCTGTCCAGGCCCACCTATGTATGTCTGTGTCTTTTCACTGGGCTTGTGCTGTTGAGAAAGAATTTGAGTCACAAGAAACAGTTAATGATTACCGAGCGTGGGATGTACTTTGTCCCAGTGGAGAAGACAAGTTTAGTTTCCATTCTGTACCCTTTTTCTGTTTAATGTTTTGTTTTATTTGAGTCAGGGTCAAACTGTCTGGCCTTTAACTTGATCCTCTGAGGCCTCTGATCCTCCCGTCTCCACCTTCTAACTCCTAGGATGATGGGTGTGAATCACCATGCTCAGCTTGTGGGTGCCCACACGTCATGGCCTGCCTGTGAAGGTCAGAAGACAAGACAATAAGCACCGGTTCCCTCATCCTACCAAGTGGAGCCTGGGGATGAAACTCAGGTTGTCACCATCACCTGGGCCCATAATATAAAGATCTTTCTGTTGTTGTTTTGGGACGGGATCTCACCGTGTAGCCTTGGCCGGCTTAGAACTTGATGTGTAGACCATGCTGGTGTTGACTTCTTAGAGATTTGCCTGCCTGTGCTTCCTCAATGATGAGATTAAAGGTGTGTGTCTTCACTTTGGGCCTGGGGTTAGGAGTTTGAACCTATCTTGAGCTACATAGTAAGACCTTGTCTCAAAAATTAATTAACTAATTAAGTGAAAGAAAAGAAAAAGAAAGAAAAAATAGTAAAATAAATCAGGGCAGCAGGAGCTCTTTCTACAGTCTAGTGACTGGAGTTTGTCACCCCGAACAAGAGAAAAGACACTCATGCAAGCTGCCCTCTGACCTCCAAACATATGCCATGGTAAACAAATGTGCAAACTCACACACACAAAATAAATAAGTACTAATATTTAAAATTTTTTAAAAATTTTTTTCACTTAAAATTAAAACCTTACAGGTGGTGGTGGTGGTACGTGCCTTTAATCCCAGCACTCAGGAAGCAGAGTTAGGCAGATCTCTGAGTCCCAGGACAGACTAGCCTAAAGACTGAGTTCTAAGACCTCCAGGGTTATACAGAGAAACCCTATGTTGAAGATAGATAGATAGACAGATAGAAAGAAAGAAAGAAAGAAAGAAAGAAAGAAAGAATAACCTTTTCCCTTTTTCTGAGAGGCAGTCTAAATGAATCCATCAAAACTTTAAATGACTGACAACTCCTCACATACAGATTTGCTCTATTTTGAATTTTGGGGAACTGTGTGTGGTGTCCTCACAACACTAACTGCATTAAGGCCAGAAGCAAGCTGTACATCATCAGGTGAGGACTCTCAGTGAGGCATGTCAGGGGCAAGTAAAGGAAGTTGACCGAAGGAGTCGAAATAAAGATGGCTTCCCTTCCCCCAGAATAAGTCTGGGGCCATCAGTGCTCAGCACTGGCTCTGTAGCTTTTGCATCAGCCTCTGTGACATTTCTGTCATAAATATCTAAATGAGAAGTTCTTGTTCTGTAGAAGTTATGCGGAGTTGAGGCAAGAGGGAGAGAGTGGTATCAGTTCCTTTTGTGAGGGATGCAGAAGAACAGTCAGTGTTCTTAACCGCTTGAGCCATCTCTCCAGCCCATGATCATTTTATTTAAGATAGGTTCTCATGAGTCTCAGACTGACTCCAATTCATGACTCCCCTGCTTCATCCTCCAGAGCGTAGGGGGAGGGGTTGTTTATAGACACGTGTGTCCCCTCCCTCTTCCCCCTCCCCTCATCTAGCTAGTCTTAGATTCTTAGGCTTTCCCTGTTAGCCAACTTCTTACAACTTTTATGTTCAAATTATAGTATGGTTTCTGACTGAACCCATTCTGATGCACAGAATGACTGGTTGCCTACTTAGTTTAGGATCTTAGCCTTCATTCAGCTCAAGGACACAAATGGCTGGTGGAGGAGGTAAATCTAGTCAGTTGGTCCTTCTGGCACTCTTGAGGAAACCAATCTACTTCACGGGTATCAGAGTTACCCACGAAGTAACTCAGTTTACTGAGGCTGCCATAACTGGGTGACGACAGTCCTTTTTTTTTTTTTTTTTTTAGATCTATTTATTTATTTTATATATATTTATTTTCTATATATGAGTACACTATTACTCTCTTCAGACACCAGAAGAAGGCATTAGATCCCATTACAGATGCTTGTGAGCCACCATGTGGTTGCTGGGAATTGAACTCAGGTCCTCTGGAAGAGCAGTCAGTGCTCTTAACCACTGAGCCATCTCTCCAGCCCAGAAGGGCACAGTCTTACAAGTTTTTCTTTTATTTTGTTTTGTTTCTTCTTAGGATGAGAGTGGTTAGATTTTATAAACTTGATACAAGCTACAGTCATCTTGGAAAAAAGTCAGTAACTGAAGAACTGGTTTCATCCAACTGGCCTATAGGTAAGTCTGTGGGGGTATTGCTCCCTCCTGAGTTGCTGAGATTAAAGGCCTCAACCACCTTGAACTCTGGATCCTCTGGATCTTTCGGCCTCAGCTTTGGTTTGGTTTGATTTGTTATTTTTGGTTGTTTGTTTGTTTTGTTTTGTTTGTTTGTTTGTTTGTTTGGAATAGCCCTGGGTGTCCTGGAACTTTCACTGTAGACCAGGCTGGCTTTGAACTCAGAGATCCACCTCTGCCTCCAGAGGGCGGGGGTTGAAGGCCTGGACTACCACCTGGCCCAGCTCTGCCATTTTTCAAGCACTGGGATTACAGTTGTGTACTGATTTATTATGTGCCTTAATTTTGGATTTTTTTTAAAAAATATGTTTTTCAGACCTACCGCCCTAGGCCAGGTCACTCTAGTTTAGGGACTGAGTGACAAGCAAGAGAGATGGTGCCTTTAGGGAAATGTCAGACTTCTCATTCCCAGGAGCCTTGGCCTTGCATTCCCTAGCCCTGTTTCAGAAACCCAGCAGAAGGCACAGGTCTGGTCTCCACAAGTGAGCCTCGGCCTGGCCTCAAAATAGAGCCTGGCCGGTCCGCGCCCAGAGGAGGCGTGACCGAGCTCAAAAGGGAGGTGGGGCCTAGTGAAATATTCATGTTAGAAAGGGGTGGTAACCAAGTGGAGGCCAGCCCAAGGAAGGAGCCTAGCTATAACTGGGACGTAAGGGACGGGAACTTAGCAGATCCTTCCTCAAAGGGCGGGGACTTGAGGAAGCTAGACCCCGGAAGAGGCGGCTCCTAAGTGGAGCCCAGCCCTAGGGCGGGGCCCGACCGAAGGATGGGTCGGCCTGAGGGCGGGGCTTCCAGGAGCGCTCTCCGGAAGAGCTGCTTTGGTGTCCGGGAGAGGCGTTTCAGTCGTTGCCGCCGCTGCCTGTGCCGCGTCAGTCATGCCGGTAAGTGTCCGTTCGGCCCGCGGGGACCTTTGTCTCCGGCCCGATGCACTGTTTCCGGGCCAGACGCTGCTGTCAGGGCTCAGGCCGTGGCCAGAGCTGCAGTCGTTTCTCAGTTTACCTTCCGCACCGGTTCTACAGCTTCGCGACCCTCGGGAAAGCTGCAGAGAGCAGTGTAATGCAGAACACAGGCCTCCGAATAGTTCTAGAGAGTCTTCGAGAGGCAGCCCCATCCCTTTCTGCATGATGGGGAAACTGAGGCAGGGAGGTAGAATAGAGAACCCACATAGGGATATCGGTACCTGTTCTTTCCACGTGCATGCCCCTGCAGTGGTGCTGGTGGATTTCCAGAGAAGCATGTCTCTGTTCACCTCTCCTGCCCACTCTGGCCTGCTTCCATTTCAGCACTGGACGACTCTGAGCCGACGGGGTATGCTTTCTTTCCAACCTGGAGTTCCCAAAGCTCAGAGCAGAGTTTGAGGAGCCGAGAGCAGCGCTTATCTTGCCTTTGAATTCACCCCACTCCTTTGCATGGCGCCTTCTAGCCTCATTGCTTTAATTAAATGAAGGCCTTGCACAAGAAGAGAAGAAAAACCCCAGTGATTGTTGGAAAGCATTTATTGTTGGGAGCTAGCTAGCTAGGATCCAAGGTGAAGCCAGACCACCTGGGAAGTGCTAGGCAGAACCAGTTGTACTTGTTTGGGGTCAAGCTCTAATGTCAACTGAGTTCCTGAGGTGCTGGCTAGAGTTATGGAGTCGGGAGCATTTTCCGCCCAGTGCCTCTCAACCCAGAGGTCTCCCAAGAGTATTCTGTGTTTTGGCAGCTTATCTTCTGGGAATGAACCTGAGGCTTCTTCCTGGTACAAATCCTTAAACCTCTCAGGTGTCATTCTTGTGGTTCCTGCCCTTTGTCTTCAGATCCTGTCTGCACAAAACACAAACTTGATAAAGTCCATCCTACCAGTTGAGCCATGTGACAGACTCCTTAATGACCTTAGGATTCCAGAGTGGAGGCTGCCAGGCTCTTCAAGCGGCAGCAGTGAAAAAGAAGGGAAAAAGAAAAAAAAAAAAAACAGCTTGAAGGCCTCTCTATTCTGTGTCTGGCTCCCGGGACGCAGGATTTAATGGGAGACCAACAGGCACCTTATCAGGACCAATTGCTAAATGCAGGGAGATATTGGTCAAGTGCTACCTCCAATCTAGCCAGGGAAATAAGTCTTGCCCAGGATGGTTTGCAGACCAAGCTTCACCCAGAAACCTGAAAGTCTGCCCTTGGCTTCCCAGCTGGGCAGCCTCAGGCAAGTTCTGCCTCTCTGAGCCTTTATCTCCTCCTCTGTAAAAATAGGGACTGAAAGTAGACCTTTCAGGACTGAGGTTGGTATTAACTGGAATTATACCATCAAATACATGGCACAGCCAGTGACCCATCTGTCCCGAAGTAGTGACTCTTATGTTGATGTAGGTCAAGTAGGGTAAAACTGGGTAGACAGGCTTCCACCTCATTTTAACATGGACCTCACTGGTTACAAGTTCAAGTTTTGTATCCTCTCTCCAACCTAGGCCCTACTACTCATGAGCTGTGTCTCCCCTGGTCAGTACTTAACCCCAGAGCTTCAGTTTTATCGTCTTTCAGAAGGATGAATAAGAGTTTCCTGGCTTGTTGAATCATTGTATCGATTAAAGGAGACAGTGTAACAAGATGTTTAGAGAAGAAGGTCCAGCACATCACAGATGTGCAGATACTAGTAATGGGGAATCAAGACACCAGTGTCGAAAGACTCAATGTCCTCTAGAAAAACAATGTCTTCCCCCTCCTCCTCCCCCTCCTCCTTCTCCTCCTCCCCTCCATTCCCACTCTTCCAGTTCTAGATTCTATAAAAGAACCATAGCACTTACTGGTTTTCTGAAGTAATACATAATAATACAACAATGTGTAGTATAACATTAATATTTGCATTATACTTAAGAGGATTCATCTGTTTGTTGTCATTACAGAGCATCACTGTAGCCCAGGTTGGCTATAAGAGAATATGTAGCCCAGGAGGATTCTTAAACTCATAGCAATCCTCCTGCTTTAGCTTCTCAAGCGATGGGATTACAGAAGTGAGCTGCCACACCTGGCTTAAAGTTTTGTTTTGTGGTGCTAAGTGTTGGATCCAGGGCCTGTGTATGCTACGTATGTGCTCTGCCACTGAGCCTCAAACCCAAGGCCTTAAGGATCCTTTCGTAAGAAGTCTAGTGACACTGGGGAAACACCCAGGGGATGGAGCAGTTTCCTTGTGGAAACTAGACCACCCTGTCCCTTAGGCCAACTTTCTGTCATCACATTAGTTGCACAATTTGTAGGCAGAGGTAAGGAGCTCTGAGTTGGAATGTTGGCCTCCTGGAGCAGACCCCTAGCCTCTGACCTCTGTAATGTGAAAGGCCTTTCTTGCTGTGGTCCTCAGTTTGGAGCTCAGATGACTGTTGACTTTAGCTCCTGGAGCAGCAAAAATTATCCTCTGAAACCCCCTTTCAGAGCTTCTTCTGAGAGCCAGGTTGTGGGAGCTAGAAACTTGGCTGTGTTAAGATTTGCCTGGAGCAAAGAAAGCCTCTCTCCCCTAGGGCCTTTGCACCCACGACCTCATCACCTTAGTGACTCCTGAACAAAAGGAAATGAATGCTTCTCTTTGCAAGCTCGAAAAATACTACAGAAAGGGGACATGAGGGTTATAGGATAGATCAGCTGGTACAGATCCTTGCTGCCAAGCCTGGTGGCCCCTGACATCCACGCTTAGGCCATGGCACACACTCCCACATACAAATACGTGAATAACTATAATTTACTTGCTACTTACTATCTTTTAGGTTTATTTTTATTTATGTGTGTGTGCATGCCACTTGTGTACAGAGACCAGAAGAGGGCTTCAGATCCCCTTAGAGCTGGAGTTACAGGGGTAACTGTAGCATCCAACATGGTTCTGGAAACTCGGGTCTTCTGAAAGAGTACAAGCAGTCTTTACTGAGCCATCTCTCTAGCCCTATTTTTATTTTTTGTTTTTTGGGGGGTTTTTTTGTTTTGTTTTTTGTTTTTTTCGAGACAGGGTTTCTCTGTGTAGCCCTGGCTGTCCTGGAACTCACTCTGTAGACCAGGCTGGCCTCAAACTCAGAAATCCACCTGCCTCTGCCTCCCAAGTGCTGAGATTAAAGGCGTGCGCCTCCACTGCCCGGCTTTTTGTTTTATTTCTTAGACAGGGTTTTTCTGTGTATCCTGGAACTCACTCTGTAGACTGGACTAGCCTCAAACTTGGAGATCTGCCTGCCTCTGCCTCCAATGTGCATGGATCAAAGGCGTGCGACTGCACCACCCAGCTTTTTTTTTAATTCTATGTGTAGACCGGTGTCTATGTGTGGGTATGTGCATATGAGTGTAGGTACCTGTGGAGTCCATAAAAAGGCATCAGGTCCTCCTGGGGTTACAGTTACAGGCTGTTGTGAGCCTGCTAATGGGGGTGCTGGGATCCAAACTTGGGTCCTTTGGAAGAACAGTTTGTGTTCCTAACTACTGATTCCTGGTTTTCACAAAAGAATTCCAAGTCTATATTTCTCCCATCACATAGCAGCTCATAGCTACCTTTAATTCCAGTTCCAGGGGATGCTTTCTCTTCATTTGAGTTCTGTGCAGTCCTGCACATACCTGGTGTGCATAAACTCATGAAGGCACACATACATATACACATAAAAAAAAAAAAAGTATGCTGGATATGGTGGTGCATGACTTTAATCCTGCCTCTGCCTCCTGAGTGCTCAGATTAAAGTACTAAATTAATCCTAGTACTCAAGTGGCAGAGGCAGGCAGATCTCTGTGAGTTTTAACCATATAGGAAGTTTCAGACTAGCCAGGAGCCTGATGCCACAAGGTGCCCAAACATGGTTCATTAACAACATTACATGAAATTACCTTTAGTCTGCATGCATAAATATGATTCGTGTTTAGACTCGTTCCATCCCAAGACACCTCATTATATGTATGAGGCAAATATTACCTAATCAGGGACATTTCTGCTCCCAAGCACTCAGATAAGGCAAACTCAGCCTGTCCAGGAAATATTTTCACGAGCTTCATGGGGAAGGTGGACATTGAATTTGGATATGTTGTTGGGTACCTACTTATGCAGTACTTGGGTTTCTGAGACAGGAAGGTAGAGTTTGAGGCCCAGTATGGACAGCATAGAGAGTTCCAGGCTAGTCTGGGCTACACAATGAGACCCTGTTCTCAAAGTAACAACAACAATCAAGCACTGGGGAGGGAGCCATTGTTTTGTTCTTGTTATTTATTTATTTTGTTTGTTATTTGTTATTTTGTTATTGCAGTAATATTACTAGTGGTCAGGGTCTTGGGCTGGGTGTTTCTATGCTCTTGGCTTCTTATTCAAAGAGTTAAAATAAAGGTGCACAGAGATTACAGAGTATCATGGAAACTATTCAAAACAAAACAATATACAAAACAGACCAGAATATACTGCAGCAGAGCAGCCTGCCATCTGAGTGAGGGTACTCAAGGGCCCTACTTATTGTTTGGGGCCTCCTTTTATGGGGTTCAAAAGAGGAGGAGTTTGGTTGCTAGAGGTATGATTTGGGTACTTCCACATGGAAGGACTCATGGCTCCAGCTGCATATGTAGCAGAGGATGGCCTTGTCAGGCATCAATGGGAGGAGAGGTCCTTGGTCCTGTGAAGGCTGGATAGATGCCCCAGTGTAGGGGAATTCGAGGGCAGGGGAAGAGGGAGTAGGTGGGTGGGTGGAGGAACACCCTCATAGAAGCAGGGGGAGGGGAGAGGGGAGAGGGGCTTTCCGGGAGGGGGGGGAACTGGGAAAGGGGATAGATAACATTTGAAATGTAAATAAAGAAAATATAAAAAAAAAAAAAAAAAGGATAATGCAGTGTAAGATATTACCGTAAGTTAGACCATTGTAGTGAGAGTCCCCTTCCAACTTCTGAGCTAGTAAAGGGCTGGGGAATGATGGAGAGTCAGCGCACACTGATCTTGTCCCTTTTTTCAGGATGGCACTGATACAGTTATTTGATATACAAAGTATTTGAGTTTGTCATGGGTATCAAAGGATGGCAGGCAGTATTCAAATGCAGTCATTCTTTCAGGAAGTCCTAATCTTATGAAGGCATTGAGATTGGAATAAAGCAGTGAATGAGTCATTTATGATTCTCAACATTAAGTAAAGGTAATGGACATGACTGATAATCACATATAGGGATGACTAGTTGGGGTAATTGTGTAGAAAGTGCTGTGGAGGAAGCAGGTGAGATTCTGATAGAGAGAACGAGAGATCCTGGTGGAAAAGCTCTCCCTACAGTTTCCCTAGGGAACTGCCAATCATTAAGCACACAGCTTCAAGAACAAAACAAAAGGAAAATTAGAAGCAGAGATAGAAGATAGACAGAAAATCAGCTCTGCAAATAGAAGAGGGAAGAACACCTAGATGCAATTGTCATTCCTATAAATTAATTAATTGATTAACTAATAATAACAATTTGGGTAGTTCTCTATTTTGAGCGATGGGCTTAGATTGTGTAAAACCTGTGTTTGCTGTGTATGTGCCTTCCCATGTTGCATCCGGTTTTAATTATGTGCATACCCGGTTATGGATAGGCATAACTGGCATAAGATGGTAAATAAGGAACTCTCCCTAAAATTTCACTTTGAGGACAGTTTGCCTCATTGTGCTTATACTCCAAACAGTCTGGCCTTGATCAGCACATTCCCAGGAGTTCCCAGATTGTGATTTGGGATGTTTGAACTGAAATGGGGAAGGCAGGGATAGCTGATAACTGAAGGGAGTAACTCATTTCCAATGCTTAAAGCAAGTGTGTTTGGGGGTGGGGCGGGGGTTAGTCTTGGGCTGCTAACAGGTTGCTAGGTTCATTGTCAAGAGACAGATGTATAGCCCAAGCCATCTCTTAGGCTTGATTCTCTCGGTACTGGGAAGTAAGCCCAGGGCTTTGTACATGCCAGGCTAGCAATGTACTACTAAATTATATTCCCAGGGTGGAGACCTTGTTTTTCAAAAAGAAAGAAATGGGAGAAAGTAATTATCAGAACCCAGTAACTTTCACCTAATAGAGCCTAGCCCCATGAACTGATTTTATTAACATATTAGCTATCTATTGTCCCTTAATACTTATCCCCAAACCTAGAGTCAGGACCTGGGAGTGGCTGAGGAGAGTGAGTAGGCTTGGCTTGGGACCTAAGGGAACAACAGTGCAGTCCTTGGCTTTGACCTTGGAGACTCTGTTTCTCACCAGGTAGACCTCTAGATGGATACAAAAGTGTCCTTTAACCTGGCAACTGGCTTCTTCTAGAGAGGCAGTTCTCAACCTGTGGGTTGAACCCCCTTTGGTGGTTGTATATCATTCTGCATATCCCCAGCAACCACATGGTGGGCTCACAATCATCTGTAATGAGATCTGATGCCCTCTTCTGATGTGGCTGAAGATAGCTACAGTGTACTCATATAAATAAAATAAATCTTAAAAAAAAAAATTCATAACAGTAGCAAAATTACAGTTATGAAGTAGCAACAAAATACCTTTATTGTTGGGGGTCAGTACAGCATAAGGGTCACAGCATTAGGAAGGTTGAGAACCTCTGCTCTAGAGCAACCCCAGAAGGGAGCAGGACAGAAACCAGCATTGTGACCTGCTTAGTCACATAACAGTGGTGGTTTAGCCTTATGTTGAAAACACACAGGCTTGCCCTGCAGTGTTATGGAATGAACTCTTGAGGGTATAAACACCAGGAGGCAGGGAAAGTAGCGGTCATGGTGATAGCTGGCTGCCACATGTCAGATCCCATGTTTGTCCCATTCAACCTGGGGAAGGGACTGGTACCCTATTGTATGTTAGGGCATACAATTTGTGAGTGTTGGAGCCCAGATGCTCTCATTTCCAGATTGTGAAGGAGGGGAGAATTGGCACAGTCCCTCTCTGAAATCAGCCAAAGGCCCAGAAGTTGTCCAGCAGTGATATGGACCATTAACTCATAAAATGGTTTTGGTACCTCCTCTGTGCCCCATGCTGTTCCCAATATTTGGGGTACAGCACTGAACAGAAAAGCCCTGTCTCATAGGCACTTGCCTGCTTTGACTAGTAATATCTCAGAGGTTGGAGAACCTCAGAAACCTGGGGTCCCTTCCCATCCGCCTGAAGAGCAGGGAGCCCGGAAGTCCCTCCCCTTCTTGGAAGTCAGGTGCTGCCTTTGAGCATGAGGTGCTTGGATCAGAGCAGTGGTGGCCATATATCTGAGTCACCTGCCTACTGACATAATCTGTCAGTGTCCAGGCTGCTGAGCAGACCCGCAGCATGTGGAGAGTCCCTGGTGACTCCAATGTTGTAACTAATGTTCTAGTGAAAAGTCAGGTCCCAGATCTGATGAGAGTGGGGCCGGCCACTCATTGCAATGTTCCCTGGTCCTGAGGCAAAGTCCACAGCTCACAGAGCAGTAACCGCAAGGGAAAAGTGGGGAAAAGCTCACACATTCCTGCAGGTGATCCTGTTCTTCATGTGCTAGACTTTACAAAAGACATCGTGGAGATCATCTCTGCTGGTACTGCTTGTGATACATGGAAGCCCTGTAACCCCCCCGCCCCTTCCTTACATGTTGACTAGATTGGAGTCACAGACAGGCTTCTAGTGAGATTGTGTCCACTCTTTCTGCTCCCTGTCAACTCCTGAGGAGCCCCTGCAACAGTATAATGGGTCACTCTAGGGCCTAGCTCATAATCTCTTTCTTGCAGAAGCACGAATTCTCCGTGGACATGACCTGTGAGGGCTGTGCCAAAGCTGTCTCCCAAGTCCTCAACAAGCTGGGAGGTGAGTGGCCCTCCACTGGAGATGGAATGGGGAGACTGTTACACAGAAGTCCTGTTCAGATGCTTGAGGCCTAGAATCTGCTGCGCTGCAGCTCAGTTGGGACTAACAGTGAAACTGAAATGTGTTTCCTTGTGTGCACTTGGCTTGCATGGGGATGCCTTTGGACCCCACTGCAGCCATCTCATGTCTCTCTCATTCACTGCAATCCTCCCCTGCCCCTCCCACCTAGCTTAGTCTTGTATTTGAGACAGAACCTTGCTAAGTAGCCCTGGTTGTCCTAGAATGTACCACAGAGTAGCCTAAATTTACAGTAATCCTTCTGCCTCTGCCTTCCAAATCCTGAAATTACAAACCTGTGCCACCATGTACAACTCCATTTTGTCAATTCCTTCAGCATCCCCCCCCCCCTCTTTTTTCAGGGTCTCAATGTGTAGCTGGTAGTCAAGGACTCCATCATCCAGCCTCTGCTTGAATGCACAGTGACTCTTTTATGAAGAAAGGAAGTGTTCAGAGTTCAATGACTTGGCTGGATTCACAGAGTGTGCAGGACAGAGCTGGTGTTTGGTCACACTGTCCAGCTCTGGAGCCTAGAGGTGCTAGGTAGTATGCTGGTGATCTCCAACATATGCAGAGTAAAAGCAACCAGGTCTGGTAGTGCATACCTGTAAACCCAGAAGCCCAGGAGGATCAAAAGTTCAAGACTAGCCTGGGAAATTTAGGGAGTCCTTGTCTCAAATTAAAAATGACCGAAGAGGCTAGGGGTGTAGCTCATCAATAGAGTGCTTGCATATCATGTATGGCATTCTAGATCGAGCCCACTGTACTGCAAGAAAATAAACTTATAAGTTTATAAAAGCAAAGCAAAGCTGGGTGTGGCCACTCACAGCTATAATCCTAGCTCTTGGGAGGCTGAGACAAACAAGGCATTGCCATGGATTTGAGACCAGCCTGGGCTAGAGTGAGACCCAACTTCTACAACTTACAAACAAAACCTAGGGAAACAGTACTGCTGAGAGGTGAAACAGCTCCCACATTGTCAGTTCACAGAGTTGGGACTTTCCAAGGTGGAACTGACAGATGACATCAGTGCCCGAGGGGAAGTAAGTGCCTTGCCAGAATCTCAGTGAGAGTGAGTCAGGGACTTGCTTCTGAGCCCTGCAAGCTGGAATATCTTCTTTTTTTAATTTTTTTACTTTTTAAAACAGGGTCTCCCACTGTAGTCCTGGCTAGCCTGGAACTTACCATAGGTAGCCCAGGATAGACTTCAAACTTTCAACATTCCCCCAGCCTCAATTGCCTGAATTCTGGGATTAAAGGCATGAACCACTATGCCCAGCACATTGTTCACAAGAATCTGAGACACTGGAGAAAATCAGGCTTCCCTTCCCAAGGTTTGGCCCTCCCTAGATGAGAGAGTATCAGCATGTGCCCAAGACACTTCAGAAATAAAATAGGGGATGCTGAAGAAATGGCTCAGTGGTTAAGAGCACTGACTGCTCTTCCAAAGGCCCTGGGTTCAATCCCCAGCACCCACTTGGAAGTTTGCAACTTTTCGGGAAGTATCTAAAAAGAAGGAATGTATCACATGTTCCCGCACTGCACCCTGGTCCTCTCATCCCCTGCGGGCTGGCCGGCCATGCACTGGCGGGCAATGGCCGACCTGCTTTCATCTCATGGAGCTCTGACTCAGAGCTCCACGATCTCTCCTCTCAGCTCACTAGGTTCCCACTGGCGGGTCACTACCACGCCAGCCTCATGCTTCAATACCCCCATGGCCTCTGTGGTGCACATCAGGCAAACCCACACTGCCCCTGTACCTTTCTCTCTGGAACCCAGACGAGCCACCACGTGAAGGAAAATGCAAGACAAACTTAGTTCAGAAACAGTGATAACTCAATCTCTGGGCGCAACAACTAAAACCTAATCTTGTAAACCTTATCAAAATCTGATTCTTATGGTGGCGAATCCTTTCGGATCCACCATGATACCCGGAGACTCTACTAGCTACATCTTACCTATCTGCTCTCTCCTTGCCAAAAGGACTCTCCCTCTCTCCCGCTCCTCTCTTCTCCTCCTCCAACCTGGAAGTCCCTCCTTATGAGCCCAGTGATTTGGCTCATTTATTCATTAGGGGATTGGTTCACAAGAAGTCACAGGTGTAACTCACTCCTTCTCTGAAGCCCCTCCCATGAGGGCAGAATTAGAATACAAAAAGCCCCAGGGCTATCCACAACTTGCAACTGTCTATATCTTTTTCTTATATGTAGATTCCGAGATCATAGCCATGCCCTGTACCATGGGCTGAACAGCCCTTCTGGTGCTGAGGGGCCTTTACCTTCCATAAGTTTCTCCTTGCACTGGCTAGTTTTATGTCAACGTGATACAAGCTAGAGTCATTTTGGCAGAGGGAATCTCAACTGAGAAAATGCCACCACCAGACTGGCCTATGAGCAAGCCTGTGGTAGATTTTCTTGACTGATGATTAATGTGGGAGGGCCCAGCTCACTGAGGGTGGGGCCACCCCTGGGCCTTGTGGTTCTGGGTGCTGTAAGAAAGCAAGGTGAGTAAGCCATAAGGAGCAAGCCATTAAGCAGCATTGTTTCATGGCCTCTGCATCAGCTCCTGCCTCCAGGGAGGTCCAGCCCTGACCTACCCTTCATGATGGATTGTGATGTGGAAGTTTAAGCAAAATAAAGCCTTTCCTCCCCAGGTTGTTTTCGGCCATAGTGTTTTATCACAGCAGTAGAAACCTTAACTAAGGTATTTCCTTATGTCTCTCCTGTTGAGGATAGTCGAAGGGTTTTTGAGTTGCTTAGGGCCTGGGTAGTCAGACTAAGGGCTGACTTAGGCACCAAAGAGCATTGAGGCTAACCCCAGCCCCTTTGTGACAGCTGGGGAAGCCAAGGCCTGTAACAGTCCTGACCATAGCTACCCAGACCTTTTCTCTGACAAGCCATTTTAGAGGAGGGCATTGTGGGTTTTCGTTTTTGGTGTGAGTAGAGGTTGGACAAGAAAGGCAGTTTGGCAGTGGCTGTTCACATCCCACACGTTCCAGGCTGTTACCCCTCAGTTCTACTCCAGTTTACAGTGTGGAAGCATTGCACAGGCATGGCCAGGCAGGCTTGGGTGCACTGGTGTAGAATGGCAGACCTGATTCTCTGTCCTCGGAAGAGTCAGTGAGCAGATGTGGGAACGCCACACTGGGAAGACTGGGGAGCTGTTGAAAAGCAAGTGACAGCTAGGTAGTGGTGGCATACACCTTTAATCCCAGCACTCTAAAGGCAGAGGCAGGTGGATCTCTGTGAGTTCAAGGCCAGCCTGATCTATAGAGCGAGTTCCAAGTCAGGCAACACAAAGAAACCCTGTCTTGAAAAACAAAAGAACAGGCCTGTTATCACACTAAAGCAGGAAGCTAAGTCAGGAAAATCACAAGCTCAGGCCTCCCTGTACTATAGAGTGAGTTTGAGAAATTCAAAGCTACTCTGAGTAACTTAGTGAGACCTCCTCAAAATAAAAAGTATCTAGAGACCTGGGGATGAAGCTCAGTGACAGAGTGCTTGCTGGATGTGTGTGATGCCTCAGGTACAAGTAGCACACACACACACACACACACACACACACACACAAAGACAGGGGAGCCCCAGGGCTTCAGTGGTAGAATACACGTGAGACCTAGTGCCAAGATGAGAGAGAGACAGAGACAGACAGACTGATAGAGAGACAGAGCACACAAGCATTAGATACTCAGTGGGAAAGGGTGCCTGCTGCCAAGCTTGGGTTTAATTCTAGGACCCACATAGGAGGAGAGAGCTGACTCTAAGTTGTCCTTGGACTATTGCACACTCTCACACACACACAGAGACATACACTCTCATGTACATGGCTCATTTACTTTACTCACATGTGCTGTCACTTATGCTCACTGATACACTATCACATACCCCTCACTCACACACTCATCCTCTCACACACTCACACAAACAATCGCACGCACACACACTCTGCTACAGATTCTTTTCACACTTGGTTCACTCGCACTTGCTAACACAGACTCACACTTGTTAGCACACATTCACCTATGTTCTTATTAAAAATACAATTTTGAAAGAAGGGGGTTGGAGAGAAAAGAGCTCTAGCTGCTCTTGCAGAGGATCCGGATTCCATTCTCGGTGCCGCATGGTGATTCACAGCCGAGGGAACCGATGCCCTCTTCTGACCTCCGTGGGTACCACACACGTGTGGCACACAGATACACATGCAAGAAAACCACTCACATACATCAAAACAAGTAAATCCAGGGCTGAGAAGATGCCTCGATGCTTAAGAGTATGTACTTCTCTTGTAGAGAACCTAGCATCCACATCTGGCACACTACAACCACTTAAAACTCCAGACCTACACCCCTGGCCTTCAGGGGCACCTCCACTGTTTTCCCCTTCCCAGGTCTCCCCCTGGGAAAGCCCCATCCCATCCCCTTCCCTAAAAATGTTTTAAATAAGATTATAAAGAATGAAAGGCTCTATGTTGCTAAATTTGGAGGTTAGCGTGGGCATAGGAAAGTGAGGTGGTAGTGATGGCAGGATGGGGGGAGGGAGAAGGAAGGGAAAGAGAGGAAGAAGAAAGGAAGAGAAGAAAACTCACTCCTGGAGCTGAAGAAAGAGCTTAGGAGTAGAGTGCTCACTCGCCTGGTACTTGAGGCCTTGGGTTCAAGCCCCATCACCAAAACTTACACAGAGAGGAGCCTGCTTCAAGAGCCTGCCATGCTCACAGTACCTAAAACACAAAGAGCTTGCTGCTCCCTGGCTTCAGGAGAGAGGCCTGGTGTTACAGGAATAATTAAGGAGGCTGCCCTCTTTGTTCCAGTGAGTGGTAGGGTCCTGATTCCCCCTCCCACATCCCAGTTTGCTTCTTCCTGCAGGAGTGGAGTTCAACATTGACTTGCCCAACAAGAAGGTCTGCATCGAGTCTGAGCACAGCTCAGACACCCTGCTGGCAACCCTCAACAAAACAGGAAAGGCCGTTTCCTACCTTGGCCCCAAGTAACCAGGACCTGGGCGAGTCCTTCCGGATATAAACTGAAGAGGCAGGTGGGTGAGGTCCCAGCCATTGTGTTATGTTCCCAGAGTCCCATGGGACTTGAGGGGAACCTTGTTTGGTCAGCATGGTTTACGTTTAGAGTATGTGACCCTTCTGGAATGGTGAGCCTCTTGACTTTGGTGAAATGAGTGTCCCTTCAGAGTAGACACCTGTGTCCTAAGCCTCTGTCACTCCTGTGCATGAGTTCATGCTCACCCTGCCTTCCCCTCCACTTGGAGCCAGATATGGATCTTCCCAGCCTGGTGTAGAGTCAATGATCAATCTAAGTTGTCTTCCTTCTGCCTTACGGGTTCTGGGGAGGCAGGAAGTGGACCAATGTTAAGTGCCCTTCCATCAGGAAGCAGGACAGTCACCTGCCCACCCAGCAGTCCTCATTGTGTCCAGCACCCTCCCCTGCTCTGCAGTGTGTCTGACGCATGAGTTACTACGGGTCACTTCGGTGGTTTGTGTCCTCTTTGGAACTGAGAAACATGAGGCCTGGTGAATGCAAGTGACCTGACCAGAGTCCCAGGCAGATGGATGGCAGAGGAAGGTATGAGCTAGGCAGTCTGTGTGAGCGTGTGAATGATAGTCACGATAGTGCTGACTCTACCAATGACCCATGAGGGCCCCCGGCAGACACCAAATGCAATCACAAAGGAGGTTCCCCTTTGTGTAGAGCATCCTCCTTAATGTGAGCATTTGGAACCTAAGCCATGTGTTCTGTGTATATGATACATTCCAACAAATTAAAAGATAAAGATGATCCAGTTCACAGGAGGCTAAGTCAGGAGAGAAGCAGGAAGTCAAGGCTAACCTGGGTTCCATAGAGAGACCCTGTCTCAAATTTTTTTTTAAAAAAATAACAAGGACAGAAAGATGGTTCAGCAGGTGAGGGTGCCTGACAATCTGAGCTCAATCTCCAGGACCTATGTGGTGGAAGGAGAGAATTGAACCCCTCAAATTGTCTTCTGCCCTCCACACATGCATATTCAACACACACCCCCATACACAACACACACACACACACACACACACACTAAATTTAAATAAATAAGTAAATAAAAGTTATTGCTCCCCCTGCTTTTCTGGCCCTGGATTTGGTTCATGTCCAGAAATGAGCCAGCATGGAGTCTGGGGTTTAGCTCTGCTATGGTTCAGACTGTGACTTGGACATGTTTTATGTGCCTGAGATTTAATCTATGAAGGGGACAAACCCCTCCCTCTGCCCTGCTGCCTTTCCTGGTCCCTGTGCAGCCGCCTTAAGGTTTGTCCTCTATAGCAGCTTTTGCTGTGCTTCGGACCTGCACATCCAGCATGGTCCAGCAGCCCTGGGTTTCATGGGTTGGGTGAGTGGGTGGGGCCCTGGCCTCCATCTCTTCCAAACAAACTTATTGTGTTTTAGGCCTCCATGAAAGCTTTTCTTTATCTTTTAAAAATCAGTTTTGAAATAGAGCCTCCCTGTATAACCCAAGCCATCCGGAAGTGGCAACAATCCTTCTGCCCTAACCCCTCAAATGCTGTGATTACAGGTGTGAGCCCCCAGGTAATCTTCCAGGTAAGGTTGTATATGAGGTCTAGGAAGATGGCTCTGTGGTTAAAGTCACCTTGTGGGCAAACCTGGCAACCTGAGTTTGATCTCCAGAATTCAGCTAAAGGTGGAAGGAGAGAATAAACCTGTCTACCACCCCCCCTTCACACACATATGATGATGCGCATACCCACACCATTCTAATGAAAATGTTTATTTAGCTGGCTGGTGGTGGCGCACACCTTTAATCTCAGCAGAGAAGCAGGTGGATCTCTGAGTTCAAGGCCAGCCTGGTCTACATTGTTAGTTCCAGGACAGCCAGAGCTACACAGAGAAGCCCTGTCTCAAACAGACAAACAAACAAACAAAACCAAATAGGTTTTGTTTAACTTTGAAAAAAGGTTGTAAGACTCTAGCAAGCCTTAACTTACCCAAGACCCTCCGAGTAAACACATGGAATCGGGGATTGATACAAAATGCAAGAGGAATTTATTAATTCAGCATGCTGAAGTCCCTCTGCATACCAAGATGGGAGAGCCACCTCTCTGATCCTGTCAGGGACCTTATATACGGATTTTAGAGCAGCCTCCATTAGGCACAATGTGATTGGCAGAACAGTGTGACTTTTAAACTGATTGGTCTTTAGGGACCGAGGTAGCAGGGGCTTAATCAGCCCCTCCTTTCCTGCCTACTACTCTTTAACCTGTTTCTTCCAGGAGGGGAGGGGTGCCCATGTGCTGGGGGGGGGGGGGGAACCTGGTGGAATATGTCAAAGTTCCTGAGCTGACTTCTCAGGTTGTGTTTGATAAGCATGATATGTGGGAAAGGACTGGAGGAAGGACCTACAGCCCCTGTAACTAAAGTGGCACCTGCTGATGGCAGAGCGACCCTTCCAGCTTTGTTCCTTGTAGCTTTGGCTATCAAGGTGAAAATGCAGTTGACATGATGTAGTTTGCCATGTTCATGGGCGCCATTCATAAGCACTGTATGCATTCATGGTGGAACACAACCACACCCATACCTACTTCAGAACATTTTCATTATCTGAGAAAAACACCGCATGCCCGTCAGCAGTGGTTCCCCAGTCACCCCCACTACCTCGTCTGACCATACCAGTCTGCTTACTTCCTGCCATCCTGGGAGAGCCTGGATACTTCCTACAAAGGGAATGATACAGTGTCTTTATTTGTTTGCTCTTTCATTTGAGATAGGGTCTCATGCAGCCCAGGCTAACCCTGAACTCAAGATTTAGTGAAAATGATCTTGAGTTTTCTGATCATCCCTATCTCTACCTCCCCAGGCTGAGATCCCAGGCATGCCTGACCTTCTTGTGCCTGTTTTGTTATGTTGATTTGCTGCGGGGGGGGGGGGGGGGGGGGGGGGGGGG
>JADRCH010000121.1:2560093-2570507 GCA_019843965.1 Rhynchomys soricoides
AAACTCAAAGAGATCCCTCTGCCCTTGCCTCCTGATTGCTGGGATTAAAGGAATGCACCACCACCTCCTGGCATATTTAAAAAATTATTGTTATTAACAATTTCATGTAGCTCAGGCTGGCTTTGAACTTCTGATCCTCCTGCTACTATCTCCAGTGTTGGTATTACAGAAGTAGGCCAAGCCCAGTTCTCAGACTTTTTAGTCTGGGAGATGTCAAAAACATATGAGCTCTGTATGGTATGAGTCAGCTCCTGCCCTCCCACAGACCCAAAGTTCCACATCCTGTTACTTTGTAACAGACTCTAACCATACAAAGTTTCACCTTTGCAGACACCAATTACCAAGGGCAGTACAGAGAGGCTGCCATAAACTGAAAAGCAATGTTTCCCATCCACAATAGGTGGCGCCATTGATCCGTCTTATTTTCCCTTTCTCCTAGGTTGTTGATCTTGTCTCCTCGCAGATCTAGAACACCATCTGCTCAGTCCAGTTCAGCCATGGAATTCCTGCCCAGACAGGCCTTCCCTACTGGCTCCCTGCGAGCTTCCATGCAATAAAGTCAAACTGCATTTGTTGACGAAGTGTCTGTTGTGTGTTCTTGGTACTGCTTGCTCATCCACAAGCTGCTGCCGTGCTTGCCTATGTTGCTAGGGCCTCCCACTCAAGGTCAGGTGCCCATCACATGCACATTCTCTGCTGTGTGATCTTGAGCAGCCCACTGGCCTCTCTGGGCCTCTCTGTAATGGAAATCATTGGGCCAGATCAGTGATTTTCTTTCTTCTCACTACATTAGACTCTGTGTTCGAAAAGCTACCAAGTGAACTGAATGTAAGAGATGAGACTTTGAAGTACTAAGAAAAATGGGAAGCTACTGTGAAGACAGGCTAGTCCGGTAAGGTTTAGGTTCCAGCACTCCCAGCTGGTTTACTTAACCTCTCAGTGTTCAGGGAGAGAGAACAGTGTCTTCAGAAAAATGATTGTGATACTTACAGGGACAAAAATGGGTCATCGGGTGTGAACTATTTGGAGTAAAGAGATCCCCGGCATCCACTGCTCACTAACATTTACATATTTCATCGATCACAGATGGAGGACTGCTAAGTCCTCCCTCTCAAAGATCGCCACTGCCTTTACAAAGCTGCTTGACAAAGCAAGGCAGTGTTTAGTTTGTGTAGCTGTTTGTTTGTTTTGTCTTAGTTTTTAAAGACAGGGTTTCTTTTTGCAGCCCTAGCTGTCCTGGAATTTGTTCTGTAGACCAGGCTGACCTCAAACTCAGATCCTCCTGCCTCTGCTCCTAAGGCGTGTGTCACCACTTTTTAAAAGTTTGTGTAGCTTTCAAAAAAAAAAAAAAAAAAAGGGAGAAAGAAACCCATGTGTGTGAGGTATTACATTGCTGCCAAGCTGAAAACCAGAGAGATGGCTCAGTTGGATCCCAAGACCATGCTGGACATACTTGGTGCCTAAGATGCTTTTGAACAGATTTCAGATGTCAGACCATCTTGACTGGACCATGGGGGTTATTGGTGATCCAGACACCAATCTAGGCTAGGGTCAGGGAGCTGGAAAGAGGAAACTAGCTCCACCTCACAAATGATGTGGAATTTTCTGGCCTCTACGCTGAAAACCAGAATTCCATTTTCCCAAGCCAGGAGAAAGCCATGTGACTGTCTGCAACTGTCTGCTGTGCACAGGAAGTTTATAAAGTACCCATTGTTCTCTGTTTTTGTGAGACAGGGGCATCACTGCATAGCCCTGGCTATCCTGAAACTCTGGAGAAGTACCTGCTTGTGCCTCCCAAGTGCTTGGATTAGTGGCATGTGCCACCATGAGTAAGTATGTTTATCTGCTAGTGTGTGTTGTGTGTGTCTAGGTACCTGAGGAGACCAGAAGAGGACATTAGACCTCTTGGAGCTGAAGTTACATTACAGACAGTGGTAAAGGTGGGTAACAGGAGCTGAATGTGGATCCTCTGGCATTAACCGGGCACTCATCCCTGATGGGCCTGGGACAAGATTAGCTCTGCCCTTGGCTAGCCATGACCTGAGGCTAGGCAGCTCATCTCTCCTAGTCATTTCTCTTCCAGTGGAAGTTTCTTCATTGGACAATCATAGATCCTTCACTCCAGGGAACCTGGGGGCCAGAACTGAGACATTCTTTCACTCTGAGAAGTGCTAATGTAATGTGGGAAACACACCAGTGACCCAGCCCTCTGGCAGTGAAGGCAAGAGGATCTGGAGCTCAAGGCTAGCCTCCGCTTCATAGAGAGTTTGAGGCTAGCTTGAGCTGCATAAGAGCCCTCAGTCAATCAACTGCCAACAAAACAAGCCTAGGGCCAGTTCTGCCTTTGTGGTCCCTTAGGAGCACAAGGCTTCTTCCTAAGCCGCCTGGTATGTTTTTTTGACCACTAGATGGCAGTGTTCTTTGGATTTGGTCCTTCTAAAGGAATGCTAAGGGCCTCTGCTGAATGCAATGATTCCAACCAACTGGAACAGACGAGGCAGCCAGCCAGCCGTCAGTCCCCTGAGGAGCTCCTAGCCCTGAAGACACCACTAAATGCCTTGGGCATTTCCAATGGAGTAAGCAGCCTGGACCAGCTCACCTCCAAAGGGAAGCCATCCCTGAGCTTAATGTCTGCTGTCTTCTTCAAGTTTCCTCCTCCCCCCCCCCCCCCCCCCCCATTTAAGACAGGTCTCTTACTGAACCTGGAACTTGACAACTCCAGCTAGAATGTCTAGCCACTGAACCCCAGTGATCCCTTACCCCCAGCCCAAGTCTTTGATTTGGTTTGGATTTTCTTTTCTTTCATTTGTTTTTGTTTGTTTGGACAGGGTATTGCAATGCAGGTGGCCTCAAATGCCCTCAGTTGCTGCTATTTACAGTTTATTTTATAGCCAGGTTATGATGGCTGACACCTTTAATTCAGACACTCAGGAGGCAGAGGCAGGCAGATCTCTGAGTTCAAGGCCAGCCTCATCTACAGAGTGAGTTCCAGAACAGCCAGGGCTACACAGAGAAATCCTATCTTAACACCTGCTCCCCACACAAAAAAACCATTTATTTGATTTTTAAGTGTCTGTGTCTGTATGTCTGTCTGTGGATATTGCTATGAGTCCAGGTCTCCTTGGAAACCAATCTGTCAACTATGCAACTATGTATGCCTGAGTACATGAGGTGGCCAGAGGAGGATGACAGGTGTCCTTCTGTATCACCTTATGCTTTATTCCCTTGAGACAGAGTCACTGATTCTAGACTAAGGCTGCACCCAGCAAGCCTGCACTACTCTGTCTGTCCTTCCCCAAGCACTAAGGTTACAGATTCATGCAGCCACACCTGGCTTTTTATGTGGGTTCTGGGATCCAAACTCAGGTCTGCATGCTTGTACACAAGCACTCTTACCCATGGAACTATCCCTCCAGCCGAGATTGTTTGCCTTTTAAGGAAGACTCTCACTATGTAGCCCAGGCTGGCCTCTCAACTCAACATCCTCCCGAGCCATCCTCCCCAGTGCTGATTATAGATATATGCCATCACAACCAGCTTTGATCCAGTTTTATGGACTGGAGTTCCGCCTGCAGCCAGCCGTGTTCTGGACTTCAGCCTCCATATTCTTCCCTTGGTACTGCATAGCTGTAGCCTGTGGAAGGTGATGGTTTCTTTTGTGAAACTTGGTTTCCTCATCTATCTACCATGGGGGTCGTCATGTGACAGTGACGATTACCCATGATTCTTCACGATGCCAGCTCTACAAAGGAGAATGTTGTCTTTCAGTTGGGAAACTGAAGGTTGATAAGAGAGAGACTGTGAGGAGGGAACAGTGGAGGCTGGAGGGTTGTGCCTGAGCCATGTGGGAGGGGACAGTCACTTGGGCCACTACCCTCTTCATGGCATCTCCTTTAATTAGTGCCATCTCTTACACAGCCCAAGTCTGTTATTTCTTGGGAGTGTCCGTCAGGGCTATTTTTAGAACTCTGTGTTTTTGGTGACCCTGTGTCCACTTAGTTTACATAAATGAACCATGTTTCTTTAATCTGCTACTTTAAACTTTATCATCTGCGCGTCTCTCTCTGTGTGTATATAAATGTGACTGTGAGTGCATGAGTGTGTGTGCATGTATCAGCATGTATGTGAGCATGTGTGTGTGTGTGTGTGTGTGTGTGTGTGAGAGAGAGAGAGAGAGAGAGAGAGAGAGAGAGAGAGAGAGAGAGAGAGACAGGATCTCAAGTACTCCAGGCTGTCCTTGAATTCACTTTCTAGATGAGGATAACCTTGAACTTCTGATCCTCCTGCCCCTTGAATGCTGGAATTGCTGGAATTACACTTGTGTACCACCATGCCCAGCCTTCTGGATGCCTTTTGGATAAGGGAAGCTGAGAAAAGGTGGGAGAGCCCAAAGGGACACTGGACCACACTGATCCTACCCCAGCTTGTAAGGTCATGATGTGGCTGGGTGAGGATGCCCTGAATCCAGAGGAATCAAGAATACACAAGAACAGGCCATGATGGGGATTCCATGTCTAGCCTTAGCCTGGCACTGCAGCTCTAGGGGAAGCAGATAACCCCACAGTCTCCAGCCTGGTAGGTACTCCACCAGAACCAGCTTCTGGGCCTCACACTTGAGAACCCACCCCCCCATCTTTCCATTGTGCAGGATCACTGACACTCCGTGATGAGCCTGGCTCCTCCTCTGCCCTCAGTCCAGGCTCCATTTTGAAATAGTCTTCCCAGAGGCAGCTGCTTGCAACCACATGGCTTCCGTTTCACCTAAACAGAAGCTGTGGTCCCTATCCATGCCCAGTAATTAGAGGGCCAGAAAGCCAGAGATGGCAAAGGATGGCAGGAAGGAGAGGCAGGAGGACTAGGAGATGAGCAGCCTGGATCCCTCAGAGTGCCACATCCCTCGGTAGGACTGAGACCTTCCCAATGCCACCTCAGCTTCTTCATCTGCTGCAGATCAAGCTTCCTGTGGTGTCAGGTGCCTCAGGCCTTCTAAACCTGGGCACAGTAGAACTGAACCCAGTAGCTTCCCCCGTCTGCCTTCTTGCTCTCTCAGCTCCAATGGGGTGTTTGACACAGGATCTCATGTAGCTCAGGCTAGCCTGGAATTTCCGGTCCTCCTGCATCCAGTGTTTCAGATCATAGGCATGCATCTTCACATCCAGTTTGTACTGGTACTGGAGGTGCAACCCAGGGCTTCAGGCACACTGGGCAAGCACTCTTCCAGCTGAGCCACACCCTCAGCCCTCACTCCTCACATTCCAAGTTTTTCCTCTTGCTCTGAAGCAGTGTCCCCTTATGCAGCCCAGGTTGGGTTTGAACTCCAAATCCTTCAACCCTCACCACCCTAGTCTGGGGTCAGAGGTGCTCACCATGATATCAGTTCGCTTGTCAGTTTTTCATTTTCCACTCTTGAAGAGCACTGGCCAAGTATTTTCTAAGCTGTCCACTAGCATGATTGACTAACATTCTCCCTGGGTTATACTGGAGCTGGGGGAGGTCAAACACCCTCTTTACTGTCCTGTCTTAGAGGGGCCTGTGACATGTGACTTGGCACTGTCCATATTACCTGAGGGCATTAAGATTGGCTGCACCAGTACCCTCCCCTGTAAAATGATTGCTTTTCTCTTTATTTTTTTCTTTTTGCTTGTTTGCTTGCTTGTTTGTTTGTTTCCAAAGACAGGTTTTCTCTGTGTATCTCTGGCCATCCTGGAATTTGCTCTGTAGACCAGGCTAGCCTCGAACTCACAGAGATCCATTTGTCTTTGCCTCCTGTGTGCTGGGATTAAAGGCTAGTTTTTCTCTTCCATCCTCAGCTTTTATAATAGTCATAGGTCCAGTCTCACTCAAGGGGGATTGAGAAATGAGGTTCCCTTCTCCAGGGTGAGTTTGTTCTCTTGTGCCTGTTTGAATGGCTGGGTGGCATTGTATTATGATTTGTCTCACCAGCCAGCCAGTCTGGCGCAGTCAGTGAGTGACAGTGTCAGTGAGAGACCAGGTCTCAAAAAACAAGTGGGATGCTGACCATGGTGATGCATGCCTTAATCCCAGCACTAAGGAGGCTGAAGCAGAGGATCAAGAGTTTGAGGCCAGCCTGGGCTATGTAGGGAGACCCTATCTCAAAACAAATGAACACGGAGCTGGAGAGATGGCTCAGTAGCTAAGAATATAAAGCTCTTGGGGATCTGAGTTCGGTTCCCAGTATCCATGGAGGAAGGCTTATAATGGCCTGTAACTCCAACTCCAAAGGATTTGACACCTCTGGCCACCTCATGCACCCAGAACGCCCTTGCCTATACATATACAGATAATTAAAATTAAAAATAAACTTTAAAAACAAACACATACACACCCCCAAAAAACATGCAACTGGTTCACATATACTCGTGACTACACTGGCTTATTAACATGGACCGAAAGTTGCAGTCTTCTACCTATTCTCTCCAAAGTAAAGTGTTAGGCCAGGTATGTTGGAACTTGTCTTTAATCCCAGCACTCAGAGGCAAAGGCTGGTGGGTCTCTGAGAGTTCAAGGCCAGCCTGGTCTACCTAGTGAATTCTAGGCCTGCTTGGAATACATAGTGAAGCCCTGCTGCAAAGGAACAAAATTAAGTTAAATTAAAACATGAAGTCCTGATTTCTATTAAAGGTGGCACTTGTCTCTGTGCCTGGAATTTTCCAAGGTTTAACATTTAATGTCCCAAACCTTTATATCCCAGGAGACCTTCGAGTGTGGGATAAAACAAGATCTTTGGTCACACATTTAAATATAGAGAAAACACTTGAGGCGTTCAAATAAAAGGAGGTCGGTTGGACAGAGCGAGCAGTCATCCTGACCTTTGCTCGAAAATGGAACTGTGAAGCAAACATTGTCCATAGAAAATGAAGATTTTTCCCCGGAACACTTGCTGTTATTCTTGGGATATGACTTGTGCTTTTAGGTGACTGGATAGTATTCAGCCCTGTAACTTCACCATCATTTTATTTAAACTGGTCCCACAGATGGAAATATACTGTCTTTCCAATATTTGGCCATAATTAACAAGTCTGCCATAAACATCCTTATTTATCTGTCCTGTAAACTGGCAAACTCTGGGTAATAATTTGTTTTGAAAACAAGCTTTTCCTGCTAAAAACAAAACTTCGGGGAGTCTCTTTTCCTTCAGGTGGACCAGGGATGAGTTAACATAGGTTCCTAGCCAAGAACCTGGGAAGGCAGCCCAGACAGAGGAGAGGAAGGCATCCAGAGATGGAGGAGGGAGAAAACAGCCTTCTGCTGTGGTTCCCAGCAGGGAGAGGGTTGTTTATCAAAGTGGGTGGGAGAGGAGCTAGCCAGACATGGAGGGGTCCAGTCCTGGCTGGGGTAGGACAGAGAGACTGGGGCTATTCAGCCAGGCTCTAAAAGGAGCAGAAAAGGGCAGGAAAAACAAGTCCAGACACACACTGGTTGGCTGCTAGCTGGCCCGGCCTCTTGGTACACCAAGTCCATCGATGCCAGGCAATGGGACCCAGCCAGCTCTTCCCTGGGAATCCACCCTAGACTGGGCAGGTCTCAGTCAGCTCCACGG
Source organism: Rhynchomys soricoides (assembly GCA_019843965.1). NCBI lineage: Eukaryota > Metazoa > Chordata > Mammalia > Rodentia > Muridae > Rhynchomys > Rhynchomys soricoides. The sequence continues at coordinate 2,567,655 of JADRCH010000121.1, forward strand.
TTGCTTCCTGAGGCTATAAGGAATGGATTCTTACAGAGTTTGGGTTTGTTCAGTACTTTTCCAGACAGATGGGCAACCTGGGCCAGGAAGGTGATTTTCCAGCTATTTGTGCACTGTGCCTGTGTAGATACATCCCTTCCTACTTCAGGAGTGTCAAGAACACTATCCATTTGTTCTGTGTCCAGTGAAGTTGGTATGACACAAGGCCTCAGTCTCAAAATGAAAAAAAGAAATTTGAGAAACGTCAGACCTGTCAAATCAAACAGAACTGTAACGCTGTGCATGGTGGCCCATGACTATAACCCCAGCCCTTGGGAGGCAAAGGCAGGAGAATCAGAAGTTCAAAATTATCCCCAGCACTATAGTGAGTTCAAGGTCAGCTTGAGCCACATGAGCTCCTACTCCCCTCCCCCTCCAAAAGGGGAGCTCCTTATAAGCTTTCTTTCTTTCTCTCTTCCTTCCTTCCTTTCTCTCTGTCTGTCTCTCTCCCTTTCTTTCTTATTTCATGTGTATGGGTGTTTTGCCTGCATGTATGTCTGTGCAGCATGTCCATGCAGTGTCTACAGAACCCAGAAGAAAGCATCAGATCCCCTGAATCTGGAGTTGCAACTGGTTGTGAGCTGCCATTAGGATGCTAGGAATCAAATCAGGGTCCTATAGAAGAGCATACAGTGTTCTTCACCACTATCTCTCCGGTCCCCTTCATAACGTTTCTAAATGGAAACTCAAGGGGAAACTGGGGCAGATTAAGATCAAATAATGTTAGGAGAGTTATTAACATCATAGGCAATATGGCTGAGATTTGGAAGCAAATTCAAGCCCGCAGAGTCTCATGCCATGCAGTTGATTAGAAGTCCTTTGCAGTCGGGCTGTTTCCAACTCTGAGGCGTCAGGAGATACTAGAGATTGGGCCCTTTAGTTAATGTCTGTCCTACAGGACAGATGGGACTAGTCACCTACTGTAGCCCCAGAGTGAAAAGGTTTATCTTCCTTTGGAGAAGTTAGGATTGCAGACTCACAGCCACAGTGGGGTGCCTGTAAGCAGCTGTGAGGGCCTGAAGAGAAAGAGGCCTGAATCACTCCCAACTCAAAGCCAACAACCAAACATCCAACACCCAACTTCACCAAGTGTGGTGGCTCATACCTGTAAACCCAGGACACAGGGCGGCATGCAGGGCAGCTCAGAGGGCAGAAACATCAGAGCAAAAGCAAGGTCAAGGCCAGAAGGCTAGCCTGAGCTGCATGAGATCCAGTCTTAAAACAACAACAACCAAAACACACACACACACACACACACACACACACACACACTCACAAACACACACACATACAAGAAAGAAGGAAAGAAGAAAGGTAGGTAGGTAGGTAGGAAGGAAGGAAGGAAGGAAGGAAGGAAGGAAGGAAGGAAGAAAATGTCCAACAAAATTATTTACTGGCAGAATTCTTAGAACCTTCAGTAAGCCACTTGTACAAACTTCAATATGTATTTGAGAACTTAAAAAACAAACAACCCAGAGTGGACATCACTTGCCTGATTTTTAGTCCTTGGATCCTTTACAGACACTCAGTAATTGGCCTGCCCTGACACATGAAGTCCATGGAACCTGGCCATCCAGAGGTCTAAAGGCCACTACATTCTGCACAAACACACCCACCCCATCTCCAACAAGATAAAGTAACTGGCTTTCATTGACTCTCCTGAACGGAGTCAAGGCAGGCAGTGTAGCAACTGTGACAGGAGAGAGCCCAAGATGTCTCCCACCTTACCTGTGCAGTCTCCCAACTTGCCTGTATCATAGAACCTCTTACCAGAGTGATCTCTGAGGGCCCATGTGTGACAGGCTTGGTGTAGGTGACATGAGAGGTATCCCCCCCAATCCCGAGCTGGGTTTGTAGAGATCTGGAAAGTTCTCTTTATCAGTCCATGCATCTCCATTCCTCCACCACAGTTACATTGTCTGATTGGCTGATTCTGTGCTACCTGGGAAGAATATGGCCAAGGTCTTGATAAACAGCCTTTTCCCTGAGACTAGTGTGGGAAAAAGGCAGGGTTGGTGGTGCCTGACATCACAGTGTCCTGTGTTGGAGGCTGGGTTTATACTCCGGGTCTCAGGCTCCATTCCTTCTCTTGAGGTACATTGGAAAATCAAACGCTGAGGTCTCCGAGGAAACCTTACCCCAGGCCATTTGCCTCTGACTGTTGATTGATCTTCAGAACATAGTCTTCTGTAGACATTGATACACCTATTTATATAGCGTGTGTTGGCATTTAGTTTAGGCTCCGCCTCACAGTTACCTGGCAACAGCCAGGTGTGCCTGATTCATTATAAAAGGGACTGCTTGGCCTCTCCTCGCTCTCTTGCTTTCTTCTCTTTCTCTCTCCTCTTGCCCTCCCCCACCTCCCCCATCTCTCTCTCCATGTGCTCATGACTGGACTCCTCTACCACCTGTCTCTCTCTCTCTCTCTCTCTCTCCCTTTCTCTCAACTTCCCTCCCCATGCCCTGAATAAACTCTATTCTATACTATACCATCCTGTGACTGGTACCTCAGCGGGGGAAGGGATGCCTCAGCACGGGCCTGCATCTGGTGGAGGCCCCTTCCCCCCACCAGACATACACCTTCCTTTTCTTATCTTTTTATAAAACACAACAGCATGTGTACATTTAATTTGTCAGTTTAAAAAAAAGAGAGAGAGAGGCCTGGCTAGGGGTATAGGTTATTTGTAGAGCACTTGCTAAGCATATATGAGAAACTGGGTTTGATTCCTAGCAACATAGATGCAGACGCAGATTCCAGCATGCACACAGAGAGAGAGAGAGAGAGAGAGAGAGAGAGAGAGAGAGAGAGAGAGA